>CABFOV010005315.1:10088-43658 GCA_902141375.1 Timema poppense
GGGGCGGATACATCCTGGCGTTCATCTCTCTTTTTGCCCGGTAACCCCTAGCTATGTAATCACTGCTCTGGACCTTCTCCCTCCATTTTTTTTTGTTCCCCTTTTTTAGGGTGATATCACACGAGTTGTAGATTTTGTGTTAGCTCCCCGCCTTCCCAAACTCCCCTCACCCCCTTCCGTCCGATGAGCAAAGTGTAGATTCCGAGTCAATACCAACACGACTTTATAAAGAACGGAAATACTAATCAAAATTTAAATTTTATTTTTACCCACGCACACATACATGCACACACATATATACATATATGAGCGTGTGTGTCAGTGTCGTGTTACTAGAGAACACAGAGCTTTTTTTTTGTAACCACATCTTACCATCCGGTCGTGTTGTACCCATATGTACTAATTACCCTGATCTGTTAGGGATAAGAAGGTTTAATTTTTGAGGAAGTGTACCGGCATATGAATGGAGGGTAGTTGGAAAACAATATAAGACAAAAACACCCTCTTCAAGTTAGCAAACTTGACTAACCTACAGCCCAAGTTTCTTAATGAGAAAAGTTTAAAAAAATACAAACTTTGTGTGATCAATACCGATAGCATTTTACTATATTATTAATGTAATTTTATAGTTATAATTAGTGAAGTTGTAGAGCACATGGCTTGACGTATGAACACGGGAAAGTAAATATAGTTAAATTTCTAGTTGTCTTCCTAATAAAACTCGACAGTCGGTTCACTATACAATCATCAGAAACTTACTAAATATTGAAGGGGAGGTAATGCAACGGTGAAAAAAAGGGCCATCACCTTTTCTTATACATTTCTAACTTCCTGATGATGGTGTAATTCATCGAAACAAGTCTAATTAGTTGGCAAACGAACCATATGCCGGGACCGAGGATTGAACCCCGGCCGCCAGCATAGAAGTCTGACACCTTACCCCTAGACCGCCAGGTCACCCAACATTGTTTATTCAAAATCTACTTATCCAAATACTAGATTTATCTTGACCTATCAGAATAGTGTTTATTTGTTTTAGCACCGTGTCTTACTTCCGGTTCAGATTACTCGGATATGTATTAATTTACTAATTACACTAATGGGTTAGAGAAGAGTGAGGTTGAATTTAGAGGAAGTGTATCTGAATTTACGTGGTTAGTGTAAAACCATTTTGGATAAACCACCCTCACTACACCTGACCGGGATTTTAGCCCCTATCTCCTTTTCATTCGCAGTCTAGTCTAACACGAGAGTGACCCTGCTGCCACCAAAGCAGGTTTCATCAGAACTGTTAAACATAATAATAGCCAGGAAGAGATTTTTTGTTCAATGTGCTTTATTAAGATTTAAACTGTAAAATAATATAATTTAATGGTCATTTAATTTTATACAAAGATCGCTTTGTCTACCCCTTTTTGATCACCAATGTGATAAGCTCAGAGTATTTGATACTTGCCAGTATGAGAGCAAAGCACACGCCGAAGCACAGCACTTTGGGCGAACCTTTTCGAGTCTCCAGCTTATTAATGTTATTTGATGAACGCTGTGCTTTTGTTGTCTCTAAGGGGTTTCCCCCTTTTCTCTCCTCTCGCTTTCCACTATCTCGTGGTACGTAGTGTAAGCCAACTTATTACACTCTATTGTGAAGCCTTATGGGCAATAATACAACAGAAGGGAAGGGGGAGAGAGTTGAGATATAATCCCTGAGACAATATCATGGACAGAGAGCGCTTCCGCTATCAGTCAATATGGGTGGATGTATTCCCGTTGTGAATATGAGGTTCTCACTGTGGACGTGATGCTCTTTATGTGGACGTGTTGTTCTTGTTGTGGACGTGTTGTTCTCGTTGTGGACGTGTTGTTCTCGTTGTGGACGTGTTGTTTGTTCTTGCTGTGGACGTGATGCTCTTTTTGGGAAGTGTTGTTCTCATTGTGGACGTGATGCTTTTTATGTGGACGTGTTTTTCTTACTGTGGACGTGTTGTTCTTGTTTTAGACGTGTTGTTCTTGTTGTGGACGTGATGCTCTTGCAGTGGACGTGATGCTCTTGCAGTGGACGTGATGCTCTTGCTGTGGACGTGTTGTTCTAGTTGTGGACGTGTTGTTCTAGTTGTGGACGTGTTGTTCTCATTGTGGATGTGATGCTCTTTTTGTGGACGTGTTGTTCTTGTTGTGGACGTGATGATCTTTTTGTGGACGTGTTGTTCTTGTTGTGGACGCGCTGTTAATGTTGTGGACGTGTTGTTCTTGCTGTGGACGTGATGCTCTTGTTGTGGACGTGTTGTTCTTGTTGTGGACGTGATGCTCTTTTTGTGGACGTGTTCTTCTTGTTGTGGACGAGCTGTTCATGTTGTGGACTTGTTGTTCTTGTTGTGGACGTGATGCTCTTTTTGTGGACGTGTTGTTCTTGTTGTGGACGCGCTGTTCATGTTGTGGACTTGTTGTTCTTGTTGTGGACGTGATGCTCTTGTTGTGGACGTGTTGTTCTTGTTGTGGATGTGTTGTTCTAGCTGTGGACGTGTTGTTATCGCAATGGCTATGTCGTTATGGCAATGAATGCAATTTGTATGTTATAAGCATTTTAAGTAGCAAAACAATAATAATAATTATTATTATTAATTGCAGCAATACCTATTTTTATTAGATGGGTCTATACATCATTTTATAATATGTGATTAGCGTACACTTTCTTAGCTAACGAATTGTTTTATCACAGAACCTAAAAAATAACTGAATTCAAAAACAAACACATTACTCAGTATCTCGGTCGTTAACATTTCACATTGAATGGCAATGCTTCAGTTTATCCAGTAATAAATCTTTCGGTCATACCGAGAGTTGATCCCGTGATCGATTAGGTTGCCAGGCGCTTTACCTACTGAGATAAGGTAAGAAGACATCAAGATGAATTTATAAATGGTATAATTTCTCAGAAAAAATTAATTAATTCATTTATTATTGTTTATTGAGATAGCTATCGGTGCAATATCTAATCAAACAGATTATATCAGTATATATATATATATATATATTTTTTAAAAAGTAGTCTTAAGGTTGGAGTGTAGGTAAAGGGTTTTTGAAGTTGTTACATAAACATTTGTTTTTGCCAAAATAAATCAAATACTGTTCCAGTAGAAAAATAGAACTCAATTGTCTTCACATGGTGATATCAACAGTTGTTGAATATTTGTCGTGAACACAGTGGCATTAGACGATAAAATATTTAAGTGAAAAAAAAGGCATACACTTAGTACCACGTCTTAATATCCGTTTGTTTTATACGCACATGTACTATCTACGCTAATGGGTTAGAATTTTTATTATTATTAGCACCGCGTCTTACTACCCGTTCGGGTTGTACGCACCTTAGCTAATGTGTAATGCTAGGGTGATTGTGAGATGAAATGGAGGACCTACAGTTTAACGTGGAATCCGAACCATGGTAGAGGTATTGCATTCCACACATTCATAAGTTGAGATTAATACACGTCTTGTTAGAGGTGAAGGAAGGGTTTGGTAATCAGATAAATCTGTGCCAGGACCAAAAATTGACCCACGGACCCGCAGCACAGAAGTCAGACACCTTGACCCTAAGCCACCAGGTCAGGTCACCTTTAATGGGTTAGGAGTTGGGAAGGTTGAATATAGAGGAAGTGAACCCACATTCGCGTGGAGGGAGAGTGTAAGACCATTTAGAAACACCTCCCCCCAGATAACTCGAGCTAGATTCGAACCTCGATCTCCCCGTCCTTGGCAGTCTATTTCAACATGAATCTAGCACGTTAGCTAGCTACGCCACCGAGGCGGGTGGAAATGAAAAGTTGTCATTACATTCCAGGATACTATTGACATAAATTCAAGAACTGTTGGTGTCACAATGTGAAGACAATTAAACTAGATGTTTTTACCAGAGAAATATTTGGTTTATTTTGATAAAAAAAAAGTTTTGCCATAAAAAATGGCAAAAACATTGCTCTTTTCTCGCGTTCCCTTCACTCCCACCCTAGCCTACAGCAACACACTCAGCCACAGGCTTATTTAATTAGACGAATTGAATCTATATATAAATATTGAACATCTTCTTTAGCATAACTCAGAATAGTCTTTTGGTCATTACAACGAATACTTTATTTGATCACTAATCAACGGAGATTATAAAATGAGTTAATTACTATAGCTGCTATTATTATTGCTTTTATTATTATTGACAGAGATCAAATGTGGACCTATTACATAATATGTGGTGTGGTTGATCGATATGCCTGAAGCCTTCCCCCTCCACCCTCCAATCCACCCACTAAAACGATGCCGCTGTGTGAAAAGGGATCAAGAGAGTATCGCCATCAAAGAGGTCCTTCTATTTCGCTAACAACAGCAGTTGAAACCAGCTTTGATTTCTGGCCAAGAACAGTGACTTTAATGGGCAAGGAAGAAGGTTGGATGCTTGTTTACTCGCCCGAGTTGACTTCCACTCAGCCTGACTTCACTCAACTCTCCGAAAACTTCCCTTCTCTAAACAACCCACTTTACTACGTCGGTTTGCACAGAACAGAACTCCCTCAACCATCCCCCTTCAAGTATAAACTGAGTCTCAACCTAACTAACTCTTCCTTGGATCCTCCTCACAAAATACTAATCTGTGTTCTCTGATGTACATCCTGCGAATGCTACCAACCATAAATATCTAAATATAGCTAAGAAATATCTCCTTGAAGCTATGAACGAACTTAAATACAAAAACTTTATTGTATGTGGCATATAGGGCCTTACGAATAATTTTTTTTATTACAGCGTCTAACTACCTATTCAGGGTCACGCAAATATGATAATTACTTTTAATGGGATATGTATGAGGAATGAGGCATTTTAGAGGTAATTTACCCGCATTTGCGTGGAAGGAGAGTGAGTGGAAAATTATCTAGGAAAAACGACCATTGATAGACCCAACCAGAATTCAAACTCCAATCTCTCCTTCTTCAGCAGGCCAGTCTGCATGAGAGTGACGCCTTAGACCATTCGGCCATTGAGTCGGGTTGATCAAAAGTAAATACAAGTAAATATTACATTTGAAACTATATACAATTTTGATCAAATACATTTATGCTTGGTAGCTTGCTACCCGCCAGGGATATCCACGTATTTATACTGATGGGATAAAGAAAGATAAGGTAGGTAGAATTTAGGAGAAAGAATACCCGGATTTGCTTGGAAATAGAGTGGGGGGAAAAAAAGTAGGAAAAAAACACTCAATATTGGGATGCCAGAACAAACAAGACTGATGCCGTAGACTGCGAGACCACTGATGTGGGTAGATTCGACATTAACGTAGCCACAATATCTAAATAAACATTATATTTTATGTTTCAATTATTTCTGTTGAAAATGAGATAAAATTACAGTAAACATTCACGAATTCGAATGAACTAACTCAATCTATTTCACATAACCAAATCTTTCGGATAGCTAAATACTTCGGAAATAAGGTAATTTAATATTTAGGATAGTTATATGTTTCAAAAATATTTAATATGACTAAATGTTTTTGATAACTAAATCCTTCAGATAACTATATATTTAGGATAAAGGGTAGCCTAAGTTTTCAGATAACTTGATATTTCAAAAATATTTCGCATAACTAAATATTTTGGATTTATGATAAGATACCAACAATAGATGCTCTAAAATCATAAATAATACATAATACAAATTTCAAAATCTTGAAGGTCAGAGACTGCCGACAAATAAATATTGGTATTTCATCCTCTTTCATGTAAATGATGATGAATTTACTTTAAAATTGAACTGTATCAATCTTTCTAGATCTGGGTCCATAGATATTTTAGTTTAAGTTGCAAGCATTCCCAATCAAGCAGTTTGATGAGTAGCCATATATTTAGTGATCTGAAATAGAATAGGGCTTTCGGTAAAAATTTCAATCAAACGAAAATGGAGATGAATTTTATTTATTTGTACAGGGGATATCTTATTTTATTAAATATGACAATACCAAGTAATTTAATTACTATCCACTACGTATCTTTTAAGGTAGCAGATATACCCTACTTGATTTCACTTTTGTTCCTTATAGCTTCTTACTACCCGTTTGGGGTATTTCCTTAATTTACACTGGTAGGCAGAGGCGTTACTCGGGTTGATAGGGTAAATAAAAAAAATGGTGCCTCTTGAAAATTCTTATCTAAAATTCAGCTGAGTTCTTATATATTATTAATAAAATTGGTTACTCGTTATAATACTAATTACAAGATAATATAAAAAAAACATACTATTATTTTTACTTGCTTCATACTTCTGCCCCGGGTAGGGCTCCTTCACGCGTCACGTCCCTGAAACATTCCATTCTCCCTCGGCTTCTGTACGCAAAACATGTTTTTTCACTGGATTTCCTCAACGCCATCTCTCCACCTCTTCCTAGGTCTCTACAAACCAGTCTCACACCCTCAGGTAATTACAGTACTTTCAAAAATATATAGTATATGTAACACTATTATATAGTACATACTACGTGTTATACATCAGTATGTAAATATCAGAATGTAAATTTTCATTCAACTGTAATCTATGATTTAGGAAAATACTCTGTATCCTTGAAGACCCTTCCGAATTTTTGCTAATCTGAACAAATCTTAGGGCCAAATTATTTAGGATTAACGAGGTTATATTGTATTTATAAAGATTAAACAATAATTTGCGTAGGTACCTATACTCGAGAACTGATCACCCCGCCACAGGCATTCAATTCCAATACGAGAGCGACGCGTTAAATCATCCTCACCATCGCCGTGGGTCACTATGATGTAGCATGTAAGCTTGCGTCATGGTGCAATCGATCAATTTATATCTGATGATACCTTGCAGGGTAAATGGAGTGCATATTGATTCAGGCAATATACTATGGACATATTCATTGAACAGGGTCGATTTTTTTTAAACCCAAAGTATGCAGGATTTAGATTCCATTCCAATTTACTAAATATTCACTCACATTATTTTTAATTATTGCGTTCAACACCATGGCCATTGACGACGTTAACTAATTGGATCGGGTGACCTGGCGGTCTAGGGGTAAGGTGTCAGACTTCTATACTGGCGGCCGGGGTTCAATCCTCGGTCCCGGCAAAGCTTTATCTGATTACCAAACCCTTCCTTCACCTCTGACAAGACATCTTGTGAATGTGAGGAATGTCAGGCCTCCACCGTGGTTCGGATTCCACGTTAAACTGTAGGTCCTTCATTTCATCTCACAATCACCCTACCATTACACATTAGCGTAAGTGCGTATAACCCGAACGGGTAGTAAGACGCGGTGCTAATAATAATAATAACTAATTGGATTAATTTTAAGCTATATTGCGAAGCGGGATGCATCTTAACCTGAATCACCTAATTTTCTAACCACTTTGACGTCACAGTACGAAATGGAAAGAGAGGGAAGAAAATAAGCAGTTTACCCTGATAGGCCTCTTGTTTACCTGCCGATAGCACTTCCTCTCTTCCGATGACAGTGGTACACAATCACTCTAATATTTGCGCCTGAGCAACATTGACCTGCATTTCAAAATGTTTTGTTTAGTTTCTTATTCTAGACACACACATATGCTTCCACGGACTATTTTAATCTACAACCTGACAGGAAGATTGCTACATGACATTTTAATGAATACACCAAATGGTCCGAGTTGTAGAAAATTTATAAAACACGTTTGAAAAAAAAAGAACTTAAATATATTTTTTTGAACAAGTAGAACTATTTTTATAATTAAATAAGAATTTATGATTCTAGTTTCAATGTTTATATCTTTAAAACTCGCCAAATAAAACGTAAACACTTTAGCATGGGAAAACATCATCTTGATTTGCTGCTACGTCACATAGGCAGCGTGCTTAATGACTTAATATTTGTTATTAGAGGAGGAGGGAGGGGGTGTGGGTTGGAAGATTTAATCTAGGTTGCTTATACTTAATATCATCTCGATGGCTACTATAGGTAAAAATCTTTGTCATTCTCTTGTTTTTGTGTATTCAATTTTCCCTTGAATAAAACAAGTTTCCCAACATTGGTTCGTCGATGTTGCCAGTAGCTCCTTACCCCAGCATCCCAACTTTCGTCATTACTGAGATCGAGGAGGTTTGGCAATAGTTAACTGAGAGAGAGCGGAGATAAAGTTATTCTCCATATTACCTGCAGTTCCCTCAGATCTTAAATTCACTGTGGTGAAAGAAATGAATCTAAATTAAAGTGGGTTTTGAAAAATATCACAGTAATGAATAACAGGTGGTCAACCCGCCTCCCCCATTACACCTAGTAGAGATACAAATTTTGACCTTAAGGTCAGACATGGGACTGGGGATGTACCGAACAATATTTGTGTGTTAAAAGAACACGTCTCAACCCCTGAACCGAATCTAACTTGGCGAGGTGATACAACTTGAACCAGACGTCTCATCTTGGTGCGGTTTTCTAGATTTTATTTAAAAAACGGAAGGATTGCGACCAGGTAATCTACTGAACCATATCTATATTATATCTAAAAAAAACAAAATAAAGAATTGATGGCTTTAAAATGAAAAAAAAAGGGTAGAGATGGTACGTTTGAATTCTCGAGAGATTCGAGATTCATAAAAAATTGAAAAAAAAAATCTCAGATACAATTAAAACCTTGAGTTAATTTTATACTTTTAAGCGTTATTAGTAAAATGCATTATTTATATGTGCATAGTTGGGAACGTAGCAAAGGTACAAAAAACGACAGAACTGTTTTAAGATAACTAATTTGCTAATATTTATACCAAATAGACAAGATAAATTATAATTCGATAGTGGCACCAAGCCTTAAACTACTTTAAAAAAAATATTTCATATTTTTTCACTTTAACTTAAATTGTACAATTATAAATATCCGAGAATTCGAAATTAGATTCGAGAATCTAAAGAAATATTAAGATTCAACACATCTCTAGTTAAAAGCTATTAAATTCATTCCAACGTCGCTGTTGGAAAGCGAAGTATCCAGAAAAATCAAGAATTTTGATGTGATTTTCGGTTAGATCGTAGTATTGTATCTAATGACTAAGTTAATAAACTGTGAGATGTTTTCCTAAATAATCAGAATTCTCTTTAGAACGGCCACCTTAAGAAACTAAAGACGTCCGTAAACTTAGTCATATAGCTATGGCGATAGAACATCGAATCGGTAAGCTGACTGTGGGTTCTAAATCGTGCAGACCTGTAAATTTTTTCGAATTAACTGTTATACGCTAACATATCCCTCCCTCACAATATATAGCCATATGTCGGGGCTACACTCAATTTCATTTTAATATCACGTCTTAATACCCATTACGGCTACACGCGTGTGTTGATCTAATACTTACGCGAATGTGTTAGGGATGTGTAAAGTTGAATTTAGAGGGAGTGTACCCACATTTACTTGAAGGGAGAGTGGAAAACCATTTAATAAAACCCACCCTCGTTAATGACGATGACATTGAATGCAATAATTAGAAATAATTTAAGTAAATAAATAATAACTCTGAATGGAATCTAAATCCTGTATACGTTAGGTAAAATATATCCCAACAATGTTAAATAAATATGACCGTAGTACACCCAACCAGGATTCAAACTCCGGTCTCTCGATAGTCAGAAGTATAGTATATTGTGAAAGTGATGCCTTAAGGCCATTCATTGGACCACCGAGGTGGGTTGCATTCATTTTAATTACGCTGATGGGGAAGGGACGAGTAGGGTAGAATTTAGAGGTAATGCACCCGCACCTGTTCGAAAGGAGAGCTGGAAAAAGTTTAAGAAAAATAGCCTTTGGAACATCCGGCTGGTATTTGAACCCCGATATCCCAGTGAACATGTTTAACTTAGAAAAAGGATCTCCCAAGTTGAAAAAACAAGAATTTCCACTTATTTTCCTCCTCCGTCATCTTCTCCGACTCTATCATTACTTCCGTGTATATCCTTATCTTTCCCTCTTCATGTTTAAGGATGCCAGTTAGTGAGATATATTAGCAAAACTTAGCCATCGGAGTCATGGTCGACAAGTAGGGGGAAGGGGAGAAGAGGGTTTATGTGGTTTGGGTGAGGGATGGGGGGTGGCTAGTTAGGCCCGGACTGAAATTTACATACTTAACCTCATCCTTGCCAGAAACTGGACTCGGTTCAAACGACTCCCCTCAGGGAGGAAAGACTTTCTTAACTGTTAAGTGGGATTAGAAACTATAAGGATCAAGAGGAAACTTTTCAAACTTCAAGGAGTGTAAAGGGGGTTGATCGTGAAGGAGGTGGGGGGGGGGGCCAAGAGAGATACTCATTTCTCAAGCTGAAAATGACCTTATTTTTATTTTTATCTGACCTTGGATTGGAGAGTGTTGAAGGCAAAAAAATATATAATATTAATCCCAATTTAAGGGTACAGGTAAAATAGGATAAAGTCAAATTACACACATTTTTCAGGATTTTGAATTCTATATCTCAATCTACATAAAGATCCCAGCAAATATTTATTTTTCAATTAATTTGAATATTACAGATAATCTAAATTTAATTATAAAGACCTCATAATTGTCTAACAGATGGCAGCACCAACTCAATTTGAACTAAAATGGGATTTCCCCCCTTTTCCTCTAGTATTCAATTGGATCCGCAGAGTTTTTCTTTCTAAACTATTTTTATACATCACTCTACATGAACTGGACATGCTAGTAAACCTCCTCTTAGCTTTCCCAACTCTACCTTATTGGCGTAAACTTGTTGATAAGCAGGAGTCTGAAATAAGTAAAGGTAAACATTTTCTGGTAAATAGTCAACTGGAAGAGATTTCTGGTGAACATTAAAAATATTTGACTTCCAGGAGATGTATTTGTTAAGGCTCTGATTATAATATTGAAGTATTAACATACCTGGTCAAAATAAGACTTGAGTTATCTCTAGAATTTAGTGTTATATTTGAAATATTTGGAGAATATATCTAAGTTTTCTTCTTTCACCGAAATATTTTGAATATACGAAGTTAATTGTAGTTATTGAAGACTAAGGAAAGGCTATTTGACCTTTAACCTGGACATTTAAAAGCTTTATGCACATCTTTTTACTTATGCATGCAAAAACGGACTTATATTATTATTATTATTATTAGCACCGCGTCTTACTACCCGTTCGAGTTATACGCACTTATGCTAATGTGTAATGGTAGGGTGATTGTGAGATGAAATGGAGGACCTACAGTTTAACGTGGAATCCAAACCACGGTTAAGGCGTGGCATTCCTCACATTCACAAGTTGTGATTAATACATGTCTTGCCAGAGGTAAAGAAAGGGTTTGGCAATCAGATAAACCTGTGCCGGGATCGAGGATTGAACCCCGGACCCCCAGCATAGAAGTCTGACACCTTACCCCTAGACCACCAGGTCATCCTCCTATTGATGATATGTAATAACGCCGAGGGTACTTAATGCAAGGTTCTGTTGAAAACAATGCGGATATTATACCCGACAGAGTCCGTATCTACGGCATGACGTCACACGTGTCAAGAGACTGATGAGGCGCGACCCACATCAGATTATGCCTCCCTGATGGATCTTCATCAACCGCGGGACTATATTTCCGGTAACCAGGTCTGCCGCATTAGGCATGGACATGTTTCAGGTGGACTGATCTCCGCCACGTAGAGATTAATCGTGATACACACATGAAACATTTTTATTAGAAAAAAATTATTATTTTATTTTTATAAACATAAATACGCATGTGAGTTCCACTAACCGTAAATATATAGAGAATTTTTAAAATATACTTTTATAACTTGTAGAATGATTATTGTTTTAAATGCAATATCCATTCGGGCTGTACGCATATTAACTAATTACGCTAACGTGTTAGGGAGGATGAAGGTTGAATTTATAGGATATGTATCTGCATTTTCTTAGAGTGAGAGTGGAAAACACTCAGCCTGGATTCCACCCGGATTTCTCTGTTATACGTAGTGGCGAGCGTAACGCCTCACGCCGTTCATCCACCAATGTGGGTCACTCTGATTTTAAAAAGAATTGCAATGAATAGGAATATCGGGTTTTGAATCCTGGTTGGGTGTACGGAGGTTATATTTATAACACACATTTAAGGCGCACTCTAACAGTATATTCCATCTTCCCCTTTAATTTTTTTTTAATTGATACGCTTTGGCTGCTCGGCACTCCATACGACATGGATGCGCTGCGGTACAGCATAACGTACGCCTTACATTTTTTATGTAAAGGAAAGTCCTATAACAACTCATTAATTTTGTTAACAACTTGTTCACGTCTACGAGGTTCAATGTGGTTTTAATTTGGACGAGTGTAGATGGTTTTTAAAAACGTATTTTAATAACAATATTCTGGTTTCAACTTAAACGGATGGCAATATAAAGCCGAACCCAAGTCACCGTTGGCTGTGGTTCCATGATAGCTGTAAAGGCCGATTAATTCCACACGTCCATCATAAACTCCACCTTAAACTATGACAAGTAACCATCTTTAATATGGAATGGTTATTGGATTAATCACTGGTAAGGCATAGTAACAATATGCCAAAATTCCCCGTCTTCAGGCGCCATCTTTAAAATAAATAAATAATCATTATTTTTATATTAGAACCACGTCTTATTACCATTTCAGGCTATACATACTAATTAAACCAATGCGATAAGAATAAGAAATGCCGAATTAGTAAGAATTGTTCCTGCATCTTAGTGTAGATAGTTTGGAATAATATTTAGGAAATACATCCACAGTGCAATGACTGTGATTCTAACCATAGGTATCACCATCATCGGCAGTCCAGTATATTCCAAGAGTTACGCCTTAGATAGTTTTTCGAACACCGAATAGGGTATCATACAATATTAAAACTATAAATGTTTTTATTGATTCTAACCTAGGAAATATGTTTCATTTTATCTTACAATTCTCTAGGTTGAACCACAATTTACCGCTTTATAAGTTTAGATACAAATCCAATATTTGTGATTTAATATATTCAAAACAAAAATAGAATAAGAAAAGAATGTCTCTACGAAAAGCGGATATTTGGATTTCCATAATGGTAATTTTATGGTTTGGAAAATACAACACTATGTTTATGATCATTATTCTTATATATATATATATATATATATCATCTCATCCTACCCACCCATCTAGGCTATCCGCATATACTTACACTTAATAAGTAATAATTTATACAAAATAATTTAGAAGAAGTGTATTTACATTTTATTTGAGGGAGATGGAGAAATCATCTAGGAAAATACACCCTAATTACGCCCAGCTTGGATCAAATCCACGACAGTACACGTGCCCCCCTTTATGGGAGTACTTGTACATGACACAGTTCTATCTCTATATGATTATAGTCTTAATACCCGCTCATACTAGCCAAATGATTGAGTTGGCTGGGGTTGAGAGATGGATGGTAGAAGTTGGCACACCTGGTTGGGATTAGAACCCCAACATATCCCTTCCACCACAAATCTAGACAAGACATGACTGATGCCTTTGTACACGTTATATGTAAAGCAAGTTATGTAATATTAAACATTTGTTTTATTTCAACTAAAAGTATAAAGGTCGTAGGTTCCTCTCTCTACCTATCAAGCAGGTATACATACACACATCCAGCAGGTTTGTACACAAACATCAGGCATAAAAGCAAAGTTGAAATAAAAACAGGTATTAATAAAAAATTTTTTTTACATAGTTGGGTTGTTCCTTTTATGAAAGTAATACATACAAAAATGTGCGTTATGATCAAACCAGGGATTCCCAGGATATGTCATGTCCGTAGCAAAATAAAAGATTGAAATAAATATTCCCTCTAGAGTTTTGTGTTTGTTACATGGTAGGGTTGGAAAAAAAAAAGTATAGGGAAACAATTCATTTCACTGTGAATGATAGTTGAAATTTGAACAAAAGGAAGGGAAAAAAATGAAAAGAATCGGACACAATTTTGAGGGATGTTACAAAAACCATTGTCATATTTAGAGGAGTTTCGTTATATATTCTGTCTCGTTTAGTGTCGACAACTCATTAATATCCCACCCATTCATTTACCCCAAAAATATATCTACGGTTTTAATAATGACACAATTTTTTTTATAAACTTTTATACTAAAAAAATCTCGTCTAAGATTCAATTAATTAATTTTATGTTTGGTCTATAGAACGAGTTGATCAATATTGTTCATAAATCCAATTTTTTTGTTTAATAGGTTACACTTTTTTAACTCCGAGTTGTATACAAAACCACAGTAATTTCACTGTGTGTTGGTTTTCCCTATTTACATATGAGATGAGGGACGAACACATATGTAAAACAGTCACACACTATCAATTTATATATATATATCTATAATATGTATATATATCTATAATATAAATATATATCTAATATGTATATATATCTATAATATAAATATATATCTATAATATGTATATATATCTATAATATAAATATATATAATCTAACTACAAAAATATGTTTATTAAATTTTAACTTTATTTTACTAAATATATCATTTTATCACCGTATCTTACTACCCGTTAGGAGTATACGCTTTACCATATAAATAATAATAAAATAAAATATTTAAACAATTTTGAGGTAATAATAAATTTGCTGTATCAAAAATAAATATTAATAATAAAATGTTTATGTGCCAATATAGCCCAGGGCTTAGAGTTTAAACGTAAAATATATTTATAAAAAAAATCACATTCTGGGAAACATGTGAAATTATTAAAAAGCTAAATCGTATATTTTATTCTGATGCAATAATATTTTATATTGGTATTTAATCTAAAAAACAATTGTTTACACTTTATTGAGAGCTATATAATCCTTATGTCTACAATTTAAACACTATTTTAATACCTTTAGTTGTGATATTACAGATAATGTTATTTAAATTATTAAAATGTGTCAAACGTGATTTCACACCAACATACTTTTAAGTTAACGAGACCCGTATACGTGGCCGCTTTGTCTAAAGAGCTACTCTTGCATTAGACTAGACTGCCGATGACAGGGAGTTGGAGGTTCGAATCTTGGTCAGGTATACTGAAAGTGTTTTAAAAAAATCACTCTTCCAACATGCAAATGGGAATACATTTCCTATAAATATAGCCTTTCTCATCCCTAAAACCATTAGCGTAATTAGTATATAATCATATAACCCAAACAGGTAGTAAGACGTGGTGTTAAAAAAAGTTAAAGGGACATATCAATTAGATTAATATCATAAAGAGTAAGTTATTAATATAATTAATTAATAAATACTATTTGTATATGTTGATTTCTATAATTCAATAATATCTATAAGTTTCCTGGTCAAAATTAGCTTTTTTTTCAACATTTATTGTTAAATGGATTTGGTATCGCTGAAGATAAAACACGAAGAAGAAAGTATCGTAAATTATCTTCATTAGCTTCATTAGCTTCTCCTTCGAGGAGTTGTACACTGATAGGATCTTAGCCTCCATCACCAATAGCAGTTAAAGGGCTTGGTGCCACAAATCACCCAGATATAAAAGCACTAAGATTTTCAGAATGAAAAAAGCCTTTACAAACATTAAATAGATAATAGAAGAACCTAATTAATCTTTATATAAAAAACGATTGCTCGAATATTTTTAGAAAATATAAGAACTATTAAATATTTACTAACGCAATGAATTTTTTTTTAAGCAAACGTACCTGTTATAGAACCCAAAATTATTTTGTTGGCACTTCTAGTATTACAGAATAGTAAAACATTAAATATCGATCATATAAAATATGTTTGATTTTTAATAGGGTTATGTTTTATAAATAATAAATTTCAAAGGTTTATTAGGTCCAAACTATAAAATTTATGATAAATAAATTGTGAAACATCTATATAATAAAACACGGTAGTATTTATTCGTTTGTATATTAGTACAGTTTTTCTCCAAACTTCCTGATAAGGTACAGAGCTGAAAATTTACATACGGGTGTTTTTCTTAAAGTGAAAATCTCCCAATCTCCTAAGAATCTCCCGAGGGCACAGAAAAAATAAATAAACCCAGACACTCAACCTCCAGGAAAACTGGTTACACTCCTTTGCCAGCTGGAGTGCACCACTAGAATCGCTGCGGTTAGTCCCATCATCACTTAACAGTGACACTAGCGAAGCTCAGTGTTGAAGGACTCAAGCTGGCAAAAGGAGCTCAGCGAAACCACCATAAGGCTGAAAGTCTGTTTCTTACTCGTCTGTGCCCAAGAAGAATTCTACACGTAACTAGAGCTATAAACATAGTTTTAACCTATGGAGCATGGCATCTTTATAAGAGAAATCCTCTCAGCTTGAAAATAAATAATCCCGATAACCTCATGGAAACAAATCACGGTATCCTAATATTTTTAAAATTATAATAATATATCTAATGGGAATAGTCCTCGCATGAAATTGCGCTTGTCGGAGACAGGACTAGCCTTTGATATAGTATAAAGCTACCTATATGAACCAATCGTCGAATTAAATTATGATTTTATCTTCCTCCAAGGTGATATCGTACTAAAATTTTGAGGGAAAAATCTTTGAGCGTAGACACCACTGGTTGTCACTCCCAAACCATAAACATTAAAATATTTTTTCACATATATATAATATCGTGTTGTATATCACGAAACATATTTTTTTACCAAATGAATCTCCAAATTATCTCTATATAGTAATATATATATATAAAATTTAATTCAATAAAAGTATCTCGTTTGAACGGTTCTTGGGCTGTAAACAATTCAATTTGTCAACTGTAGAACCATAATGGCATCGACTTTGTTGAAAGTTTATCTGCAGAACGACGTTGCTCTGCGCGAAAATAGGCCCTCCTTTTCCCTTCCTTTCTATTCCTTATTTCCATTCAACACACAAAACTGAATAAAAGAAGAGAGAAAAGGGATGGGGTTTAAGGGGAACGGGTTGAGAGAAAAATAATCGCTCTCTTGAAAACTCGAAACTTAAGGTTCTCATTTAATGAGGCTAATCAGGAAACTGTACGAGACGGTTAGACTACTTCTGAGAAAGTTCTAGATCCTAGCACACATTGTTAAAATTGATTCTCCTCCTTTTTCACTTGATATATACGCCGAGAGGTGATTGTGTTCTCACTAACATTTTACCCATTATTCTTATTTTAAAGAAAGATTATCGATTTAACTTCTATTATATTCACTCTTTTTTTTTTCAACTTGTGTATGAAAAACTACAAGCCCCATTTATAATCTGTAAACTTGTGGTGAAGTTTCTATAGTTAGTAAATAAGATTGGAAAAAAGGCTATGGCCAAATACTTTACAAAACCTCATAAGTTGTGAAATTTGTATACGAGCTTATAGCAGATAGAGGATTAAAACCAGGGGATTATTTAAGTTTTATTAATTATGGCGAACTTCTTTAAGCTACTAGGCTATATTTTTTAGTATTAATTTTTATTCCCAAACACGTTAATCATTTCTTAAAAAACCATCATCAGACTCCTTGGAGGAGTTTTCGGAAGAACCGCATTGAATCGTTCTAATTGCTTGGCGAACAAACTCCAAGTTATTTAAAAAATGAATCTACGTTCTTATAACGTAATTACTTAAACAATAGAAGCTTTAGATACCCAGGATATGCGAACCCAAAACTCGGTACGTGTGGTTCAAAAGAGTAATGTTGTCGAAATCTCCCGCTAAGCTTACATTGCCACGAAAATGAAGACAAAGGATTTATTTTTATTTTTAGGTGGTGTCAGAGGAGGGAATAGACAACAACAGAATAAAGAGAAAGTAGAAGTTTTGCTTTTAAACACTCGCAGTAGAAGTGAAAATTTATAGAGGGGAAAAAAATCGTCGGTGCTCTCATTCCTTAAAAAAACAAACTTTTATCTTCGTGGATGCAAACGACTTCCAAATCGCGTAGATTGCAAACTGTATTCGGTAGCGAAATAAAATGTCCTCTTCGCATACTCTTTTATTTTTTTTCGTTCACTAATTAGATTTTGTTGTCTAAAAAGGTCGTTCGATTATTGAGAACTCCCAAACCTCCTATACTCCAATTCCTCGGTCCAGCACCCGGAAAAAAAAACCCAATACCAAACGGTATCAGACTGACTTTTCTTCTAGTGAGATCGTTCGTCTCTTTACTTTTCCCTCCCTCCAAATTTCTAACTTTCCTGTCCCCCCCTACCCAACCCCACACGATCCTAACTTGTATTCTCCGACGAAAACCCACATTCAATGAGGAGCTAACCTCAACTTGGGATGCTGTATTCAAACTACTTGGACTGGAGGACTTTAATGGCTGAGAATGTCACTGAAAAAGAGGTTCATATGGCTTGCTGCTCAAGTGTAAGAAAATAATCATCTCGCACACCGATTTTGTATACAAATGTGTGTATTTGGTGGGATTTTCTTTTATAAATAAAATATGAATTTATATACAAAAAATATTTGAAGATTTATATTACCTGAATAAATATAAAAAAAAAATAACTCAAGAAATAATTTAAATTTAAATCCTTCAGTATTTCGTTAGTTGACCTTCATAAACATTATTTCAAACAAATACATATCTATAAAATAGTGCAAAGTTTAAGAAAAAAATACAAAATATTTAAAAACAAATATTTCTATTTTAGAAATTAAATTCAAATTTTAAAATCAACCTTTAAAGTACAAGTGTAGGGAACCCTTTCTAAGTAGAGTTTTTTTTTAAATTTTAACACAACACTTTTTTTTTTTAAATAAATAAAAAATTTCTTCAGTAGAAACCATGAGTATAATTTATTAGTATGGTGACCTCAACAGTTGTTGAATATCTGTCAAGGGTGTCCTGAAATTTAATGACAACTTTTTTCCTTCATTTTTAAAGTTTTATCATTTATCGCTACGCTCATAGCAGCTATTCAACAACTGTTAATATCTTCATGTGAGTAAAATTAAACTCTTATTTTCTTTATTTCGGCCAAAAAAAGTTTTGATTTAAAAACGTCAAAAAACATTTCTTTATCTCGAGTTTCCTACACTCCTACCTTAAAAGAGATCAATGGATATTACTTTGTAAGTACTCTTAAAAACCTCTACTCCTATGACTAGCCTATTTAATTAATTCTTATTTATAAATAATATTAAAAGAAAGTGTTTGTGTGTATGCGATGCCCAACCAAGTTTACGGCCCACAAAAATATGAAATTTTTAAAATAGTTGGACGTAAGGGGGTCGAATATATCACTAAGCCAGATTAAAAAAAATTAATTATCTATTTAATTAGGCTTTTTTCAACAAATTTTCGAAGAAAATATTTTAATATGTCTTAGAATTACGTTTCAGAGATAATGTTTCCATTTGAAATTGGGCACCATTTGGGGGATGGGGGCGGAGGGGGGGGGACTTATATATAATTCTTATAACACAGTGGATCACGGGCAACACTGAGCGGGATTTCTAGTAGAGAATAACTGTTAATAAGATCTTAGATAAAATATCTCATTTCAAACATTGTTCAACATTCTAATATTCATAGCGTGTGTTTAGTTTGAGTTTTGCATGCAAACTTACATGTAAAATAAAAATAAAATATTTAACCTTGACTGTAGGACTACCCTGTTTTATGGTCAGATTATAAACACCAAGTTATACGCTTTGATTTTATTCAGAATATTTATAAACGCTTGGAACTTAAATCAACTGTTCAACTTTATAACTTTAGTAAATATAGTACAAAGAATTAAATGGTAACTGCTATGGATTAAAACATAATCTACAACTAATTGAGACGTATTGGCACGTCCAAATTTTCTGTGAAGCAGAAAAAACGAGGTCAACTTAGGCAGTGTTTACACATGCCGTTGTTCGACGGCAGCTGCTCTGATAGGGCTAACGGCCGTTAATATATCTCCTTGTTCCCACATATTGTGATACCGCAGTGTGTTAGGGCGGGAGAGACCTCCCCCTGACCTAGTCTCGTCTTGACAACTAGTAGTCTCAGCTGCAGTTATGAAAGCGTGCAGAAAGCCTTAGCAGTAGTGTTCATGGCGGAAGCATCAGGTTTACTAGACTAACCACTGCCAGTAAGAAGATTCTGGGTTCATCCGTACAACAAAGAGAGAAATTCCTCATTGATATTCTGAAAATCTTATGAAGAAATACGGATGCATGAAGATAAATTGGTTTTAAAAAAACTTGTTAAAAATAGAAATGTATAGGAGTTGGGTCACCGACGGTCGTCGAGTGGGTTATGCGGGACCAGCTCCATCCGATTCTTTGTGTTCTGCCCCTCCCTTCAACGGTACCGTTGACCTTGACCCCGCGACATTCCTACGTCGGAGATCTCCAACGGTCGGTGAAAACATCGCACTGGTGCATAAGGGAACCGCCACGATGCAATCATCGTGCTGACACTTCTGCTCCGCTATCGCACCACAGCAACGGCCGTTGAAAAAACGGCACTTAGCTTCATGACGACAAATGAGGAGCTACTTGAATGAAAAGGTGACGGCACTGGTCCATGCACATATGCCTAGCCTCGTGACAACAAATGAGGAACTACTTGAATGAAAAGGTGACGGCTCTGGTCCATGCACATATGCCTAGCCTCGTGACAACAAATGAGGAACTACTTGAATGAAAAGGTGACGGCTCTGGTCCATGCACATATGCCTAGCCTCGTGACAACAAATGAGGAACTACTTGAATGAAAAGGTGACGGCTCTGGTCCATGCACATATGCCTAGCCTCGTGACAACAAATGAGGAACTACTTGAATGAAAAGGTGACGGCTCTGGTCCATGCACATATGCCTAGCCTCGTGACAACAAATGAGGAACTACTTGAATGAAAAGGTGACGGCTCTGGTCCATGCACATATGCCTAGCCTCGTGACAACAAATGAGGAACTACTTGAATGAAAAGGTGACGGCTCTGGTCCATGCACATATGCCTAGCCTCGTGACAACAAATGAGGAACTACTTGAATGAAAAGGTGACGGCTCTGGTCCATGCACATATGCCTAGCCTCGTGACAACAAATGAGGAACTACTTGAATGAAAAGGTGACGGCTCTGGTCCATGCACATATGCCTAGCCTCGTGACAACAAATGAGGAACTACTTGAATGAAAAGGTGACGGCTCTGGTCCATGCACATATGCCTAGCCTCGTGACAACAAATGAGGAACTACTTGAATGAAAAGGTGACGGCTCTGGTCCATGCACATATGCCTAGCCTCGTGACAACAAATGAGGAACTACTTGAATGAAAAGGTGACGGCTCTGGTCCATGCACATATGCCTAGCCTCGTGACAACAAATGAGGAACTACTTGAATGAAAAGGTGACGGCTCTGGTCCATGCACATATGCCTAGCCTCGTGACAACAAATGAGGAACTACTTGAATGAAAAGGTGACGGCTCTGGTCCATGCACATATGCCTAGCCTCGTGACAACAAATGAGGAACTACTTGAATGAAAAGGTGACGGCTCTGGTCCATGCACATATGCCTAGCCTCGTGACAACAAATGAGGAACTACTTGAATGAAAAGGTGACGGCTCTGGTCCATGCACATATGCCTAGCCTCGTGACAACAAATGAGGAACTACTTGAATGAAAAGGTGACGGCTCTGGTCCATGCACATATGCCTAAATTTGTTGAGTGGGTATGAAGAAGATAGAATCAAAAGAAAATGTATCTGAATTTGCGTGTAGGGAGAGTGAAAAAGTCAATTAAAGATAGGACACCCTCAGAACACTAGGCCGATTGATGTGTAGTCTACCTTCCCACCAGAGTTAATAATTTTTTAACAGTAGTATACAGGGAATCCAATAGGTCAATGTGAAAGAGGTGTCTTACGTTGGTTTGGGCATGTTGAAAGGATGAATGTGGATCCAGTGACTAGTCTTATATATGGAGTTACAGTGTGTGTGGATCAAAAGGAAGGGGTAGGCCATGTAAGAGGCGGCTAAATGTTGTAGAAAAATGTGTGAAAAAAAAGGAGTTTTAAGAATAAAATGGCTTGTATGACTCGGTGTATGGATGTGGAAGAAAGGGGAGTATGCAAGAATAGGGAAATGTGGAGAAAGTTAGTGAGGTTGGGTTAAGTACAGAGTTTTTTGTTGAGCTATATCCCAAGGAAATGAATGGTTATGTATGTATGTATAATTCTCGTTGATCATATTAAAGCTGAGAGCACTCACCACTTCCAGGAATGTAGAGGTTGAGGAACAGGCAGTCCTCGCTCTGATTGGTCAACAGGGGGATCAGTCTTTTCAGGTAATGGAATCTCCCTTTGGGCATGCGCAGCAGAGCCGCAGTGCGGTTGGAAATGTCAGGATACCTCTGCGGGCACACCGCACCAAGAGTGTCCGCGAGTCGGGTCCCCGTCCACTGTTTGGGGGGCGCAGGGGGACGGTAGCGTAGCTCCCCTAATGGTGGGGCGGCGTACGGCACTCCTCGGAACACCTCCACTGGCTCCAAGTGCTTCGAGTTCAACTCCAGGATGATACCGCGGATGGCCCCGGTCTTCGTCTCGACGATGCGGGAACTGTAGCGAGGTCCCGCCACGACTATCCCCGTCAAAAAGGTTAGGATGATGATGACGACGACGATGATGATGATGAATATAATGGGTAGACCCGCAGTGGGGGTGGTGCGGCTTGCGTGTGGTGAGGGGCGGCATTGCCGCCGCATGGTCCGGCAGCACGGGTGGGCGTCGGTCGATGGCACTTGGCCCATCATCTGCACAGCTGGGGAAGACGCCGCCGCTTGAGGCGTCCTCGCATCGTCACATAGCAGCACCTCCGACGCAGCGTCGTCCACACTCCACACCGGCCGGTGACAAGTTGCGATCCTTACCGTCTCACATCAACACCATAAACATACACACACACTCGCACGTACACACACACATACACACACACGGACGTCTGGCGTCGACACACTGATCTACACGGGTATGTTACTAGAGTACACCAAGGAAACAAACTCCCACAATTGATAACAAGGACCTATCAAGGCAGACGCCAAACATTTACTTAGACGCTTTTAGCTTTATAATTTAGCGTTATAATTTTTTTATGATATAGTATATCTTTAAAAACTGAAATTACCATAAATATAGCACTTTATCTAATCTGATCTTTATGTCAATTGTTTATTACGCTAAATAAATGGTCTCGCCGCGCTGATCGAGGCATTGAAGAACATTTAACGCCGCATAAAGCAAGCACTTCATGACAATGTCATTTTCGTGAGGGAGACATTATTTCCATCTCTCTTGAAATTGGTAAGTCCGCCAAGTACCTGAAACAAAATGAAACAAAAATGAATTTATTTTAACTCTCGTACAAGTAAAATCACAAAAATAGCTATATATAGATAAAAGTCATAGTTTTTTTTAATAGAAAATACTTTTTTTTAAAAATAAATCGAATATTGCTCCATTAAAAACATGGAGTTTAATTTTCTTCACATGGTGATATCAACAGTTCTTGAATATCTGTTATGAGCATAGTGGCAACCCGTTTCGATGGCCATGTGGTATAAGTCGCTACTCTCACAATATAATACACTGCCGAAGACAGCATGATCATGGTTCGATCCCGGTTGGGTGTACGGAGGATGGTGTTTTCTAAATGGCTTTGCACTCGCCTCTCACGCAAATGCGAAGATACTTCCTCTAAATTTAACCTTCCTAATTCCTTGGTTTAATTGTTTAATTAGTCGTATAACCCGAATGGGTAGTAAGAGGAAGTGTTGAAAAAAATCACAGAGCAGAATATGAGAAATACTTTTTAAACTAAGAGAAAAAGTTATCACTAAATTTCAGGAAATTCTTGAAAGACATTCAAGAACTGTTGAGGTCATCGTGTGAAGAAAATTAAACTTTATGTTTCTACAGTATTATCAAGTAATTTTACTTTAATGACCAAAAATCTTTTCGATAAAAAAACTGGAAAAAAACGCCCCTTAGCTCGCGTACCTTACAGTACCATAGAAAGAGCTATTATAGACCTGGAAAAATGGTCAGGATATGGTCATTGGTCTTTCACTGTCTGGTCTTTCAAGTGTGGGAATATCTGGTTTCAAATCCCAGACAGGTTTGTAGAAAAATGTATTTACCTTTCTATTAAACAAATGTAGATACATTTTATTCCAAATTATACCTTATTATTATCCATGTCTTGTAACTTAATAGTTTTGATATGTGAGCCAAATATAAATGTTAAAAAATATGGAGGTATATTTGTATTTTATATATAAAATAAGTATTCTTATATTTTTATGGTTATATTTTCCATGATATTCAAATTGTATTGTGCAGTCATCTTTATAATAGTCCAATGATTTCCACAAAACCAGACACTACATAAAAAAAAAGAGGTTAAAGGATATTTGAGGATCTGATATAAATTATAGAAAGGATCATGCCAAACTGCCCGCCCGTTCAAAGTAGTGAGGTACATAAAAATGATAAATTGGCTTGGTAACATCTGGAAGTTTTCGTTTGGTTCCTCTTTTACTCGTTTGAGGGTAAGGAAAAGTGAAAATACGAGGGAGGAAACAATCTAAATAGGGTATTCAAACGAGTTTAAGAAAGTAGGAAGTAAGAAAAAAAAACCAACAAAAAAAAGGGCGGGATGTTGGAAAGGCAGGAAGGTTTTTATTTTGCAGAAGTTGATTGAAATATAAAACCTGACAAAAATATTACTAAAGAAATTCACTTCCTTGAAACTCATATTTTTTCCAGCCTATATTACACAAATGTCTAAAGTAAAATTTAAATTTAATTAACTTCTGTTAAGAAAATGTTTGATATTAATTGTTTTGTTATAGCTCTCTGCTATTCACTCATTTACATAATTGGGGTAGGGGGTTGAGAAAGGTACATATAGAGGAAGTGTAAAATAATTTGGGTGGAAGGAAGGTGGGATACCATTAAGGTAAACAAATTTGGTATAACTGGACGGTATTCCAACTCTTACTTTCCATCTACAAACAAGATAACCCGAAATAGACGCCTTTGTCCTTCGCCAGGGTTAAATTTGGATATATTTTTTAGAACAGTGTTTTACTGCTCGTTTGGGCTATACGCTTATGTAATTAATTATTCTAATAGTTTTACAGATTAAGAAGTTTATATTAAAAAGAATTGTACCCACATTTGCGTGGAGGTAGAGTGGAATACCATTTTTGGAAAAAAAAACCTATCAGTACGCCCGACCAATATTTGAACCTTGATCTCCCTGTCGTCAGCAGTTTAGTCTACTGCGAGAGTAGCGTGTCAGACCACGACGTCGCCTAAGTGGTTTAAACTTGAATAATTTTACTATATACTAATTTTTAATTACAAACTGTTGAGTAAAAGTTATATTATTTACAATACCTCAATGTAAACTGATTATAATTATTTGTTTCCATTGAAATGAACAAATAAAATACAAATTAACTTTAGTAACATAAATTTGAGGTGATACAGTACCAATAAATTACGTTTATTTAATAAAATTAGATTATTTATTTGTATCTTGTAAAATAAATTGAACCCTTGCTCGCTTGGCAACTTTAAAACATGACTTTTCTTGTTAGCGTTAAGTTCAGTCTGGAACCTTAGAAAAGTAAATAAGACATACTACATTATTTATCTTTTGTACTTCTCTATTTCCTGTTCAATATTACTAAAATGTATGTTTTGTGTAAAAGTAAAATATAGAGTAGTTTCGTTATTTCTATATATGAAAAGTAACACACACAAAAATGAGGTAATTCGTATGCACAAGACCAAGTGAAAAAGAGAAGGGGTACCAAAAGATAGAAAATGGTAGACAGGATACGAAAAAAAAAATGAAACAGAAAAAAAAATGGAGTTATGTTTAAAGAGAAAAAAAAATACAAAATATAATAAAATATAGAAATGGTCGAATGGCGGAGGCAACATGTTTCAATCTGGGACTGCAGTCGTGCGGGCATTAGCGACATGAACGCTGTGTGCGGGAGATTCCTGAACCAAGGAGAAAGAAGTGTANATGTTTAAAGAGAAAAAAAAATACAAAATATAATAAAAGATAGAAATGGTCGAATGGCGGAGGCAACATGTTTCAATCTGGGACTGCAGTCGTGCGGGCATTAGCGACATGAACGCTGTGTGCGGGAGATTCCTGAACCAAGGAGAAAGAAGTGTAAAGGGGGAGGAGAGAAAAAAAAAAGCAGGACAGAAAGGCAGCAAGTGCCTTATTGGAAGAGAGCCTCCATCAGAACTTACAAAGAGACGTTTTGTGCCAGCTTTTTTTTTAAAGTCTTGTTTCTTTATAACTTTTTTTTTTCTAAAGGTCATATGTGTTAATAGTTTCTGTTCTAGTTTTCCTTTCACCCACCTTTCGAACCGTTACTTGCTTTGGTTAAAATGTTTATTATTATTTTTAGCACCATCTCTCCCTACCAGTTTGGACTAAATGCATGTGTTATAATTACAATAATGTGTTAGAAACAAGTAAGGTTGAATTTAAAGGAATTATACTGTCATTTGAGTGGAGGGAGTGTGAAATAACATTTAGGTAATAGACTCAGTACACCCGATCCGGGATATGAACACACAGACATCAGCAATTTAGTCTATTGCAAGAGTGATACCTTTGACCATTTGACCACCGAAGCGGGTAGAACATTTTTTAGAAACATATTTTTTATATAGATGGCAAACTAAATTCCTAGATAATTCATTACTTTGATTCTTATCAATATTGAAAGAATCAAGAATCAATTATAATATTACCATTATTTTTATATAGATCCTACCTCAATTCTTAGCTTTAAAATCCCAAAGAGTGAAAGTTATGGTGTTTTAAACATCACCATAATCATCACCACCATCAACTGTTTCCAGCCTCTGGCCAGGTCAGTTTAGTAAATTGCCTCCATCTTCTTCTATCCTTCCACCATTGTTCCTCCTTTGATTTCTTCCATTCTTATCCTCTCACTTTATCACTTTCTGTTATCTGCTCCTCCCATCACTTTCTTGTTCCAAGTTGCAGTCTTTTTCCTACATACTTCATCTCCATCATTTTCTTTTGCATCTTTTCTTTTTTCATCCTCTTTACATGTCCATACCGTCTCAGTCTTGCTTCCTCTACTATCTCATGTACTCCCTACATCCCCACCATTTCCCGGATAGCGTCGTTCTTAATCTTGTTTCTCCTCGTGACTACTAACATACTCTTCACAAACTTCACTAAACAAAAACTAAAAATAATTTTTAATTTCGTAAGTTTTCATTGTGAACATTAAAAGTTTATTTTATACACTTTACCTTTATGAACGAAAACTGATCTTGCGCAAATAACACACAGCTTTTTTGTTTTAAGATTTTTCGCTATTTACATTTTAGTAGTAGTAGTTGTTGTTTTTTAGCAAATATTTAACAATATGATATAAAGA
Organism: Timema poppense; assembly: GCA_902141375.1. Classification (NCBI taxonomy): domain Eukaryota; kingdom Metazoa; phylum Arthropoda; class Insecta; order Phasmatodea; family Timematidae; genus Timema; species Timema poppense. Next base: position 37,588 of record CABFOV010005315.1, read on the forward strand.
GATACTATTTATTAATTTGATTTTGTATTCATGGAAACATATTGAAATTGTAATGAATGTTGAGGAATTGAAACCGAGAGAAAAAAATCGTTACACTTTAACAATCGAAATAAAGAAAAACACGAACTATGACATCTTCAATTGTTATTTTGGTTTGTTCAACACAAATATTATCAACAACTTAATACAATTGGTAGTGATAATGAGGGTATCATACTTGACATACCCGTCGAGGCAATCCAATTTATTTCGAGTTTGAACAAGATTTTTCAAACTTTAACAAATAACGGACCACTTGAAAAGTCTTCGATATATATTCTGGCCACATTATAAGTGTTCATTGTATTTACGAACAACTTGATGACCGTTTTAAGCATTTGCTGACAACTTAATGAGCGTTTTAAGCATTTACTGACAACCTAATGAGCGTTTTAAGCATTTACCGACAACTTTATGAGCGTTTTAAGCATTTACCGACAACTTTATGAGCATTTAAAGTATTTAAAGACAAGTGTTAGCTACATTTAACCCAGCAAAGATGTATCTGATTGCCAAACCCTTCCTTCACCTTTGACAAGACGTGTATTAATCACAACTTGTAAATGTGGAGAATGCCAGGCCACCACCATGGTTCGGATCCCATGCTAGACTGTAAGTCTTCCATTTCATCTTACAATCACCCTACCATTACACATTAGCGTAAGTGAGTATAACCCGAACAGGTAGTAAGAGGCGGTGCTAATAATAATAATAATAATAATAATAATAATAAATTTAAGGAGAACTTTACAAGTGTTCATTTCATTAAAAGCGTTACATGAATATTCTGACACTTGATAAGTATTCGATTGATATTCTGACCACTTGATAAGCGTTTGATGAATATTCTGACCACTTTATAAATACTCGATGGATATTCTGACCACTTGATAATCATTCGATGAATATTCTGACCACTTGATAATCATTTAATGAATATTCTGACCACTTTATAATCCTTCTATGAATATTACGACCACTTTATAAGCATTCGATGAATTTTATGACCACTTGATAAGTATTTGATGAATATTCTGACCACTTGATAAGCATTCGATGAATATTCTGACCACTTGATAAACAGTAGATTAATATTCTGGCCACTTGATAAGTCTTCGATGAATATTATGACCACTTGATAAGCATTCTATAGAAATAAGGAAACCCCACAGTAATATATTACCCGTTTTCCCCCTTGCCAAAGCCCATATTTCTATCAATGTACAGTGCATGTTTATTAAGCTTTAGAGGACAGTATTTTTATTTGACTTTATGCCATACTCACATTTCACATGCACTTGTGGTAAAAAGTCGTGTTGACTAGTGGACTTAAATCTTGAAGCCCCTAGTTCCTTCAAATAATATTGATATTTTTGCTGTGGATACATCTGCAGATCACCTTAGCACACTGTCACGAACAACAGTTTAAGAACCACTGTCCTAGACCACGTGACCACGAGAATGGGTGTGTTTTGGTCACAGTTTATTTAACATATACATTCTAATAATATTATTTAATGATCTATATTTGAGTTTTATTCAAAATATTTAAAGCTTTTATTAAAATCATTTGAAATTTTGGATGAGGGGGTGTTAATTCCTGTATGTGTCTTTTATATAATTGTTTATTTATTATTTTAAAATTAAAGTTGAAATTTACTGACGAAATTCGGGCGTCAATTCGTCAGAATTTTTTTAAAATATAAAATGAGAAAAATTAGTTCAAAAATATACACATATCCAACGCGTTCAAAGCACGTAGTTTCTTTTTACAACTCGTTACATTTCTCCCTTTTCATACACATCTTCCAACTGAGCCTTCCTTTTTTCTATTGACGCCTCCGTGCGTGTTTCATGTGTTTCTTTACTCGTAAAACTTCAAGCCTTAAAAAAATCATAATAAGACACAATATTAAAAAAAAAAAGTATTTTTTTAAAAATCCTTTGAGAAGTTGACTAAAGGGTCGGTCATAACAATGACTGGCAACTTTTATAAAGTAGTGTGAGGAGATGGGAGTTGATGTTGTTATTCGAGAAGGGAACTTCACTGAAAATTGGGGCTAGAAACTTAAAAGCTAGTGAAATAATTAAAAAGAAAAGATTAAGCTTAGAGACATGAAACCTTTACTAAAACAAAATTGTATTTGCATAATACTTTTGTACGACTTTTCAAAATACAAAATTTTAAGGTTATATGAACTTTGGAATGATCTAAGTCGAGGTTGAAGGTCAAAACTCCTCTCTTCACATATTCGAAACATTTCAAAAAAAGGAGAAGAAAAATTCGCTATCTTATTCACACAATTGAAATATTTCACTAAATATGACACGTTCCAACATACAATGGTTTTAGAATACTTAATAAACGTTATTTTGACCGTGACGAGTGAATAAATGATAGCCATAACACTATCATATGTAAAGTCATATATGCCAGCATAAAATAACATACTGTGTTTTATTGTTTTCTCTCTACACATATCTCTTTGACACGATGCAGTTAACGGGTATTTAAAAAATAAAAAATCATGTTACGTTACAACAAAAAACAACAACCCCATCTCCAACCTCATTCGAATGTTTCAAGATTTACTTCTATTGGTAATACTTCGCATTTAAAAAGTGACCTTCCTAAGCCCCAAGAATCAATTATCCAAAGGAAAGTAAGACTCTAGAAAATAAAAAATATATTATCTAATAGCGTATTTTGTACAGATTAAAATTATTCACTTTTATAATTCGGTAATGTATCAATTATTTATCAGTTTAATCAATTATGTTCTGATACAAATATTTTTGGTTTTTGTATATTACATTCCATCACACCAAAAAGATGGCTGACACTTTTTTTTAGCATCACGTCTTACTACCTGTTCGGGTACCTATATACTTATTTCACTAATGATGTTAGTGATTAAGAAAGTTTTATTCAGAGGAAGAGAATCCGCATTTGTCTGAAGGTAAAGTGGAAAATCATTTAGGGAAAACCACCCTCAGTTCACCCGACCGGGATCTAACCTCGTTCACCTCATCTTAAGCAGAACAGTCTATCACAAGAGTGACGCCTTAGACCATTCAGCCACTGAACCTGGTAATATGCGAAGTAAAAATAAACGATTGAGCACTTTAGATGTGTAAAATATACGGGCTATATTTAAGGCCAAGACAGTAATTTGTTATTCAAAAGGGATACCCCTACACACATTAAAAACGCTCATAAAATAACCAATTTTTGAGAAAAAATAGTACAGCCATAATATCTCTGATAAAGTGTACGAGGGGCTAATCCCATTGTTTACATCCATGCCCTAAGATACCATAAAAAAACCTTAAATTTATACTAGAAGAAATAAATATTCACACATTTTTATGACCTCTGGTTTCAGAAATTTGAGAGCGGCCCCAAATTCCCCCTTTTCCATGAAAGTATATTCTTGCTACAACCTTAATAGTATAACTCTCCAACTAAAATTACTGTTTGTGCTCTTTAGTTGTACTTAAGGTCAGTATAATTTAATCTAGCTTTTACATGAGAGCAAGGTCGTGGTTAGAATCCCACCTGGGTGCAATGAAGCTAGTCCTTACCTAAAGGTTTTCCCACGCTTGTTCCATGCAGTCAATTGTGCATTTTGTCTAAATTATTACCTTACTCATCTCTGCCTCATTTGCCTTATTCAAATATTCATAACATAGACGGATACTAAGAATTGGTGAAAATAAAAATGTTTTCTCTGCAACGTCTCTTATACCATTCTTTCACGAATATGTTTGAGAGAATGTATGCATTCTTCCGATCACGAATCCGAGCTAGACTTCTTTTCAGTTTTTTCAAACACGCCTTCTTTGACTTTCAATCTTTTATAACAATTTGCACGCTCAAAGCCCTCAAAGGACTTTTCTATGCAGCTCCACCCCTTCTTCCCCTCTCCACTTTTCTGCACTATGGCGTAGAAAGGGATTATTTGGATAGATGAAAGTAATGGAAAACACAAGCTACCAATAGAAACAACTATAGGTCAAAGCGAACTTACAGACAATAAAAAAATACGCCAATAGAATTTTGCTTATGCACCATTGTAATGGTATAATATTTTATTGATAGATTTTTTGTGTTTTTTCAATATTACTTTTCTTTTTGACATTGAAACCTTTATCTAAAAAAATACACACACACACACACACATAAAAACCATAAAATAAAAATCTCCTTGAGTGTGATATGGACAAAATTGCAAAAAATGTATATGTAGATTCTATTAAACATATTTTATAATAACGTCTGCAAAATAATAATAATAATAATGTTTCCAGAGAAAGAAGGGATTGAAAAACTAGAATATTGTCTCCTAATTGATAACAAAACTTAAACATACATTTGTTCATTACACTATTCTGTGTGTTGTCAATCAAATGGATAATTCTTAGGAGTGAACAATTTTCTGGTTCAATCCGGTCTAGATTTGCTTGATTTAGTGACAGCCTATGATGTCATGATGGTGATGATCATGATGAAAATAATGATGATGGTAGTAATAATCTAATAACAAAAATTATAATCTAACATTCAGTAATTTAAACCTAGAGCTGTATCAGCACATAGCCCCGACCAACTTAAATTATATTCGGAACACTATTGAAAGAAATTTATCTGACATTTCAACCAGTACGTAGGAGAGACGTACCCAAATAAAATATATAATTTAAAAATAATCCAATTAAGACTTCTAATAAAGGTTTCGTACACTGATAGTCTTCTTAATACCACGCAGCAACAACGGGGACATACAGTAATATTCATTCGGCAGGTCAGTTCTACATGAGGTAGGGGTCAGTGCAACTTGCTACGAGCCTAGGGGTACCGGGTTCGTTTACCAGCTAATGCCTTGGGTATGTTCCCCTTAAGGGTAATGATCCCAACGGTCACCAAGGTTTGGTTAGTTAGGCTTAAGTTAGTTTAAGGTTCACACCGGCTCCACAACTTCATAATCACTATCATCGCATCGTCTCATTGCGGACACGACGTGTGTACAGACAACCTCCTATGGTGTATCGTGGGCAACGTTCTGTTCCAACAAAGCGGCTAATAGTCAACCCATACGGCCACCGAACCTAGACGTCACGTGCCTTCCGATCATAACTATTTGCCATACGATAAAAAAGAAATTAATAATAGAGTGACGAGGTGAAAGAATAAAATAAAATAAAAGGACATAGAAACTTACGTGCTAGCTACTATCTCAAAGGAAAAAAAAATTCTCATCTAGTTGTTTTATTTTTCTTAGTTAAGGGCTGAACGCACCTTTATCATATATTAATGAGAGTTACATTCAATTTATTTAATTGTTCATTTTATTACGTTGTATTCAAGATAATATTTTCCTAAATTAATGATGACCTTTTAATGTCTAAGTTTTAATTGTTTTAAATCACATTGATAACATAATTTCGGATCTTATGATATATTTTTGACATGAGATTTGTTCCAAGCTATTGTATAAAGGAGGAAACAACACCAATAATAATAATGATACGCCCGATTCGATGGCCATGGGATTTAAGTTGTCATCCCCTAAATAAATTGGATTGCCGTTTATGAGCAGATTGGGGTTCGAATACTGGTAGGGTGTACTAAGGGTGGTTTTCCCTAAATACCTTTACAATTTCCTAAACGCAAATGTGGGTAAGCCTATACTTCATATAAATTTATACTTTCTCCTCTCTGTCACCCTAGTGTATTTAGTAAGCCTACAGTAGCCCCATGGCTTATTTGGTGCTGACTGGTTGCTCATAGCCGACAGCTTTGAAAAGTTAACAGACCAAATTATGTATCCCTACGCAGTCATGGAGCTACTGTACATATGCGTACATAATAATAATAAATAGTAGTATACCATAGTAGTAGTAATAGTAGTAGATTTCATCCCGGAATTATTAAAGGGTTTGTTCAAAGGTTGCACCGTGCCCTATTTTATTAGGGGTGCACGAACATATAAATACAGAAGTAAAAAAGAAAAAGGATGTATATAGAAGTA
>CABFOV010005316.1:0-13526 GCA_902141375.1 Timema poppense
GTGGAATCCGAACCACGGTGGAGGCCTGGCATTCCCCACATTCACAAGAAGTCTTGTCAGAGGTGAAGGAAGGGTTTGGTATCAGATAAATTTGTGCCGGGACCGAGGATTGAACCCCGGCCGCCAGCACAGAAGTCTGACACCTTACCCCTAGTCCGCCAGGTCACCCTTTTGACTCTTGTTTTAGTGTGAGACATATTTAGAAATAATTAACCACTTGTTAAATAGTGCAAGATTTCATCTGAAATGTGTCCCAGCGTTTCAATAGACAGCCATTTTAGTGGTCAATACGGGTCTATATTTGAGAGATTCTCTACGTAACTTGAAAATGTTCCTGCTCTATTGTATTAAATAATTCAGACGCAGATGTTTTTTGATGACAATGGTTCCTGACCTTGGGAGTGTAAAGCAATTTCAGCGGGTGAGGGATGGAACAAGTCTCGGGTTGGTCCCCTTCTGTGCAACCACACGCAACACCACTGAATCTTCAAACTCCCGTCTCTCATAAAAACTGACAGCGTTGTTGAATGGAAGTGGGAAGTGATAAAAATAAACACTGCCAACTATTACGCTAGCTCTCAGTCATTATACTGCCGGTAATGATCTACAAAATTAGCAGGGAGGGGGAGAGAGGGGGACAACCGAAAACTGAAAAAAGTTTGGAATTATTCTTTTAGAAAATCACTCATTTATATGTTTGCTTGCACAGTACCTAGTTAACTTTTGAATTTTCTCTCTAAGTTCAAATTACTTTGGGGAAATATCGAAAATGATCTGGCCATACCATCTTCGCTCTAAATCCTACGTATTACCAACCTCTCTCGGAAAGCTCGCACCCTCTCGCGAGAGAGATGATAGGACTCGATGTTGGGGAGCACCTTCTTGAGGAAGTGTTCCTTGAGGCTCTGCCACGTCCTAGTGTTGCCCATCTGGAAACAAGCTGTCGGAGTTAAGGTTTTCATTCACAAACTCTTAAATCGCTTACAAATTTGTGGAGGAATAGAAGGGTAAACTTCTGATTCCATACATTTGTTATTATGTTTATTTTGAGTGATACCCCAGGTTAAGAACTCACGTTTTCCTCCATCTGCCTCCACAACATCACACCGCCAATGTGAGCAAACGCTTGGTGTTGGGTGATGTACTCCAAGATGGAGACATCTTCTTGTCTCGAGTAGATCCTTGAAGCGGAAAACAACTCTGAGCCATTTACAAACATCTCTTTACCCGACATTTTTACAGCAAATAAACCAATCGCAACGATCGAGCAGCGCTTACATCTAACAGTGTTATGACAGGATCATGACCAACTTAACCTAACGTAGTTATCCAGGTGAGAACTTTCATGTTACGTGAACATTAGGGGATATGTGTTCTAGCCAGCCAATCGTGTTGCAAGCAACATTTACAGGTTTTTTAATAGATACTTCATTTGTTTGTTTATGACTTCAAGGTTATAGGTAGTTTGTCTCAAAAATGTTGTTGCATTTTGTTACATTTGATCCAAGTTAATATTCTATTGTCAGTTCCTACTTGCAGCCTAATTTCTTATAAATGCTTAGAATTACTTTCAAATTTGAACAGTAAGTTAATTTAAAAAAAATCTAATATCGATACAAAATTAAAAAGGTAGGCTAAGTATTTTTTGTATCTAGTAAGAAACAAATAATATTAAAACTAGGTACAATGAAACGTGATGTAAATTTATTTTTCACTTTGTAATATTTAGTCCATTTTATTTCCCAAAATCTCTCTTAACTTTTATTTTAAAACTATTTAAGTTTTTACTCTTAATATTACACATTAAAAAAACCCATTGTTAAACAGGGTTATGGGGCCAGAGAGATGTGTCTGTGTTATGACATTTTAATTTAGAATCAAAAAGTCTCTCTCTCATAAGTCAAATTTAAATTAGTTTTGCAATAAACTATTTCAAATGGAAAAGAGGCGCCAAAATGCTAGTACAATAATAAAGAACAGTAATAGTTGAGATTTTCAATTTTATGATGTAAATATTATAAATCCTAGAAAGCATCACAAAAAAAAATGCACGTGGGTAAAATAGATTAAATCTGAATATACGTTTTGTTTTCTTGAAGAAATCAACCCATAAAGTTACCTAGCCATTCTATTTAAAAAAATGTTAAATCTGAATAGTGATGGTTAGAAATTAGCGTCACATAACAACAGTCATTACTATATAACTATAGCATATATATCGCACAAGTGAATGGCACAATCGAGTAAAAATAATCGAGTAACTCGATTGTGTTGTGTAATCAGTTGTACTCGATTCTTCCGGTATTACTCGAATAACTTTACTCGGACTTTGTTATTCTTTTATTTTCTCTTTTATTACCAGCTAAGTGAGAATCGACCTTATTGACTGGTCGGTTTACGATGCTATTTCCATTTAAAAGGCACATTCCCTTAGAGCTCATTTTTCACCAACGGTTTCTTCTGCTACGCAAAAATGAGCCTTTATAGTTTAAATTTTGCACATGCGTTTTCAATACAAAATACTCGCAGATATATAAGGTACACAACCTAAAAGCATGGTAACTAAGCGTATCACCTTTTCGATTCTTTTTAAAAGTACTCGATGAAAGTTATTCGATTTTTTTTACTAGGCACCTCGGCAGTCTTATCTCCACAATCGCATATAACGAAACTAATTTTTTATTGATCATAATTTTTCCTCAGTAAAGTTTGATTATTTATGTTTTGAAACTAAAATTTAAGTAAGTTAAAAAATGGAAAATAAAATAAAAATGCTTATTACCTTTAAAAAGGTACAATTATTATCAATTCCTTTGACATGAATGTATAAAGAAAAGTTTATTTTATTAGAAAGAGCACAAAACATTTTTTTGTGAGACACTTCTTTAAACGCATACGTTTGTATTGACTGTAGATGTAAAGTGAAACCTGGAAATAAGGGGGTGGAGGTCACTGTCAATGTCGACTGACTACTACAGGAAGAGATCATGGTCATGTCAAAACTTTTTCTTTCTATTTAAAAAGTTTTGGCAAAATTCCAGGACAACCTTGACAGATATTCAAGATCTGTTGATATTAGCACATGCAGAAAATTAAGCTCTATGTTGCTACTGGAGAGATATTTGATTTATTTTGACTAAAAGATTTAAATTCTATAAAAACTGTAGAAATACTTGCTCTCCCTTCGGCCGCACCTTAAGGAGTAACGAAAACTTATGCAGTGTCTTCTAAGTAATATATTTTGTGTGGTGCTTAACATAACCTAACATGTTCATTTCTTTTAGTTAAACTTTTTAATCAATATTTTCTACAAGCCTTATAGTATAGTATAGTAACTTTGAACTGCATTAAAAACTAGTACACAATAAGATAATAATCTATATGTTTCATATTCTTTAAATCATTTTGATTTCATGATAATGGAATAAACTGACCGTACCTATAGGCTTAGGGTTGTTGTTCTATTTATTTCAGACAACCTCAGTATTGGAAAATAACACAAATTTGGATCCATCCAATAACCCCGACTTAGCTAGACCCACTATTCAAAATCTTAATAACACAGACTCGGACACTGAAGAACATTCCACGTTGCCAGTTGTAGGTCTAGAAATTGAGATAACACATGAATTTAATCACTGTGACTATACTCGGGTAAGATGAGATATTATTTTTATAAATATGTTTAAAAAAATTATAGATTTGATTTTTTAAAATAGTTTCTTAATTTTTATCACTTACAGAAGAGACTAATCATAATAAACCCTGTAACCCGATAATGGATACACCAATCATGCAAAATTTGGTTGATGATTACGACTTACCATATTCATGGGATATTATGCCTAATACTGATTTAGGAATTGATCTCGCATCCAATGCAGTAGAGGATAAAATAGCACAGTATTATCCAAGGAATTTAGAAGGGCCTGAAATATCTCAGGTAAGATAATACCTGTAAGGGTAACTTTTAAGATTTTTACTCTAGAAGTGTAAACACATTTTCTTGGTAAATTGATTTACAGAAGGATCCTGCAGAAGAAACCCAAGAGATTGTTAGTTCTAACAGTCCCTGTGAACCAATCTTGGTTATACAAATTATGCAAAATATGAATGACACAAACGACTTATACCACATGATTTGAGGAATGGGTGCTCCACAAGATTGGAGGTTGATCATACATACAGCTCTGCACAGGACACAATATTACAGTATTCTCCAATCAATTTGAGCAGTCCAATTTGAGAAACCACCTTAAAACTAGACATTTTATAATGTCTCATCATCAGGAACTCCCAGAAAACGATCTTCCAGAAAGAGAACTAGAAATCCAGAAAACTGGAAGAAAGAAGTTAAGAAAAGGAAACGAAATAAAGGTCAAGCTAATACCTGCAAGACGATTGAGATCACCATGTGGGAAGAAGTGCATGCAAAAGTGTACAAGCAAAATAAATCAGAACCAACGACAAAATATTTTTGATTCGTACTGGATGTTAAATGATAATATAGATAGAAAGAGGGATTTCATTAATAAATACATGGAAAAAATTCAACCAACGTATCGATATCCAAAAGAAGGCTCAAAGCGAACCTGTAACTATTCATTTTTATTAAACGTAGAAAAAGATTCCAAAAAACTAGAGTATGCAAAAAAAAAAAAAATCAAGAATTCTTTAGACATAAATGACAGAGTAATAGACACAAGCAGAAAAAAAACTTAGACATACAGATATAAAAAACCATTGTGGAGATGTATAGGATGTATGCTAAACAATGCAAGGAAAATGATATCCAACTTCTAAAGAAACACGCTTAGGAACACGTTTTTAATCATGAATTTAACATTGGATTTTTTTATTCCAAAGAAAGACCGGTGCTCTTTGTGCACACACTATACAAATGGGGGACCACAAGAAAAAGCAGAAATGGAAAAAGAGTACACAGATCATTTGGTAAATAAAGAAATAGCAAAGGAAGAGAAGCAGAGGGATGTATCAAGTCAAGGTAACAGTGCAGTTTGTTGCTATGATCTTCACATAGTCTTACCTACGCCATGTGGCAAGGTTTCAGCATTTTTCTACAAAATAAGGCTGGCTACCTACAATTTTATTATATATGGCATAACCGGAGGGAAAGGTAATTGTTTTGTGTGGAATTAATCAATTGCCAAGCGGGGGGGTGTTATGAAATAGGAAGCTGTATTTAAATTTTGTAAGCTCCAATTACGAAGGGGAAAATAAGTAAATTATATTTTTCCCAGACAATTGTTGTTGACAAAACCAGAGTCATTTTATATTTGCTAGGTATTTGATTGTTTGTAAGGATTTTATTATTGTTATTAAACATTAATATTGAACGAACAAGACAGGAAGCACATAGATTTACAGTGAACACCAGCCCCGAAGGGCTCTAGAAAACTAACACAACATAGAACGTATAAAATAATCTTAAAATAATAATGTTTGGCGCCCTGGCGGGCTGATTAGGCTAGGGGCGGGAAAATATGATAAAAACCCGCCCCGTCGCTCATAATGGGTCGTCTTGGACCCTGGTAAAAATACAAAGTACAGTGAAAGAAAGAGGGAAGAGAGAGAAACAGTGGGAGAAAAAGGAGCTGAGGAAAAATAAAAATAAAACAGAGATACGTTGGCCCCGGTCGGACGAGCCGCCAGGAACGGTCGGAGAAATATAGTGGTTCTACACCAGGAATACGCTGACATTCCCTGGTGCGAAAATAAAATAAACTTCACCCTGTGCCTGCTCAGTGGGTTCCAGTAATCAGCGGAGCAAAGAAAACCTGCCAGCCATACTCTGTAAAGGAAATGGTGACAAATTACTTTGTAGATTTGAGTGTACTTTCTGTATACATTGGAAAAAATTTCAACATAAATGAGGAAGGTGAAAAGGTTCCCATGATGTCAATGAAAATAGTGCATGTTCAGAAAGATCAACCATTCGTAATATATTACAAAACAGGTTATATTTTCCCACCCCTAACCTACTGATGGTAAAATTCATCCCGCCAGGGCGCCATATCATGTATTCTTGTATTATGTTATATGTTCAACGTCGTGTTTGTTTTCGAAAGCCCTTCGGGGCTGGTGTCAACTGTTTGTTCATTTATGTTTCTCGTGTAATTATTCATGTTTATTGTTAGGTGTTTTTAAAAATAAATAATCACTTACAAACAAACAAACAAACAAACAAAACAGGTTATCGTGACACAAGCTACAAACAAATCAATGTCAGAAGATGAAATCGAGGAAAAAAATCATATTCCCAACCTACTATCACTGCGCAGGAGTAACTTAATACCATCAATTTATCATGACTTTTATCAGATAATAGCTGGACAAGATTATTAATTGAGCAGGCACAAATTTGTATTCAAATTTACTTCAAAGTACCCTTAGTTTTACCTCAAATGTATTTTTGTACGTTTACTATCTTTTTTTAATAATATTAAAACATTTTTATTGAATAAAAATATAGTCTTATTTAAAAGTCAACTATTATTACAGCTGTAATAAATAAAAATAAACTTAGCATTATTTAAGAAACATAAAAAAAAGGTCATTACACTACTGTAGTAACTCAAAATGCACTGCTTTTTTAGGGCCACTGTTTCAATATCAGGTTTGGTCAAGGTTAAATTATAACCTCAGCTTAAGATGTTTATTACCTGTTTCAATGTTAGGTTATCACATAACCGGGGCTTAACTTCAGGTTTCACTAACTCGAAGAAGGTGTGGAGGTTGGTGAGTAATTCCGGTCCAGGTTGTACTCATATGACAATTACTTTAATGGGTTAGGGGTGAGGACAGTTGTACTCATAGAAGTGCTAACTCATTAGCATGGAGGGAGAGTGGAAAACCTTTTAGAAAAGAACACCTTAGGTACACCTGACCGGGATTCAAACCTCAATCTCCCTGTCATCATAAAGCCAGTTTACTGCGAGAGTGACGCCTTAGAGCAATTATAATTCTGTATGATTTAATTAGTGGATTGCACATTGGTGTTTGTCCAATCCTGTTGTCAGTAATACTTTGATTATATTTGTATATTTATTATTTTTACCATTAAAATATGTCAATGTAAAATTTGATACGGGTAATTTTTTGACTCTCGGGTTGTCAGTGTTTTATTTTAGTTCCCTTTAAAATATTGAAATAAAATATAAGAAATTGGCACAAAATTGATTACCAGTTTTGGACATTTTTTGCGAAATGAAATATAGATAAATAAATAGATTACACACCAGAATAGTGGTTGTGGTTTTTTACGCCTGCCATTGACTCGTAAATTTGGGATTCTGCTTGGTAGAAATAACTGTCATGCGCATGGTGGCTGCTTTTGAAAAATCTAACTTTCCACTCTCTCTCCAAATCAACTGCTGGTGTTTTTGACATTCGTAAAGTCTTTCCTCGCTCCCCAATAGTTCCTGACATTGTTTTTTTTTAAAGTTATTGTTACATAAAATAAAGACACAGCATTGTTTAATATTTTGTTATTACCTTGTGGTTGGACCAATGTTTCGGCTGGACTAGACGGGCCTAGAGACACTGTAGCTGGACTCTCTTCAGCTGTTGGGAACCACTGGAGCTGTTGGGAGGACGACCCAGAGGGAACTGGCTCTAGAGCTGCCAGAGAAACTGGAGGGTGGGAATGGGGAAAGGTGTGAATGGAGATATGTGGAGAAATGGGCGGAGAAGTGGTAAAAGAGACAAGGGTAGTGGCGGGGACAGGAACGGTGAAAGAAAGAGGACGAGGGATAGGAACAGGAGTGGCAATGGCAGTGGAAACACGAGAGAGATTTGCACGTTGTCGGTGAAATAAATCTCTGTCCCGGAAGTCGACCTCTTCATCGAGTCCTGGCATTAAGGACATTACCTGTGCACCCTACTTTATAGGAATAAAGGGGAGGGGTGCAGGTTAACACAGCAGAAATCACTTGAGCAGAAACGATTTTATTAACAAAGGCAGTAAACATATCATATGCAAACAATTTGAGGATTATAAGATTTTTGTTGTCTAATAGCTAGGCGGCACAGCTGCCCAGCAATTTACTTAACACTCTGACTATATCAACACTACGCCGGTGAACGCCTCAGCATAGCAGTCTGAGAGGGTTAGCTGTGAACACGCGGCCCACCATCCCGGGGAGTCATTCTCATTGCAGCGTATCATAAAATAAATATCCCAGAAGGGAACCCGTAAGGCTAGAAGTGGCAAAAACACAAGGAACAAGATCAAAATTTAGCGAAATGGGTGTACATTTACTTGGGTGTTAAGCCGGCGAGAAGGCTGCTTAAGGCTGAGCCTACCCATAAATGCACGGTTCTAAACAAAAAGAATGTTAAAAAAAAATGATTAAACATTGTTGTTTTTTATTTATTTTAGTAACATATCTGGCCTTCTTTCATAATTCTTATGGAATTTTCAAACCACGCTAATAATAGTTATTGAAATATTTTCGTTAAAATGTTTCCACTTCAATGCATTTTAAATGTGAAAAAAAACACGATTTATTTACTTTCTTTGTGCAATTAAGCTAGGGTATTTGTTTATAACATATTACTTAATGAATACTTTATTTTTTCTTTTTAAACGTATTTTAAAATTTGGGTTAGCTTCAATAATCACGACAAGTCGACACTTTAGTAAGAATACATAGTTTTAAATACAACTTTTCCTTCTACAAATAGTTATCTTAATTGATAATAGGTGCCGTTAGTATGATCATTATCCATTTACAAGCTAGTATCGTTTTGCAGGCGTTTGCTAGCCTGCTGTATCGGAATCCAGGTGGGAGTGGAGGGTTATGCTAATCTCTGTGACCTCCTTGAGTCAAATAAATATTAGTAATATGTGCATTGGGATAAGAAGGGCCAATGTCCAATTACGAAAATTTGTGTAGTTAAATATAAACATCTTAATATATTAAGTAACTAAAATACTCACAAAGTCTTAACTGCTGTGTGAATAGATATAGTTGGTCCCTACTTACTTCAATGAGAGTATTATTCTAGTGATACATTATTTTCCAATAAAAAACCACATGCTTCTCCATATACAAAGTTTTATGATATTAGCCCTTATTTACCTGAGGCAGTAAAACATGTAAAATTCTTCACTAGTGTCCTAGATTCTTAACGGTTTACTCATTCTTGAACATTGCACGTTGTAATAATAAGTGTTAATATTCAGAGTATATGAAAACTATTGTACATTGAATTTTTAATCCACTATTGTAATAAATACAAATAAACATTCCTACTTATATCAAACATAGCTATTTTAAATAAAATAGGGTCTAAATGTATTTGGAGACGTTATCAGTATATTTTTATCTATTATATTTATTTACGGTCTAGGATTCGACTCTCTTGGATTTTGGAATAAGTTATTTTTCAAAAAATTAATGAATGGCTTCAGATTCAGACGTATCGGGTCCGATCCCCAGTGCTTCAAATTCTGTCTGCGAAGCAGTCGGTCTGAAACGGAACCAAAATCAACCTCGTGAGGACACATGAGGAGCTACTTGAATGAATAAGTAGCGTTTCAGTCTAGAAAACTGATATAGAAGGCTGGATGAGCACATAGATACCCTCAGCCCGAAAATGTTGGCACTATCTTCACCAACATACTGCAGCTTCTTGATTGGTATAGCCTGCTTGCAGGCTGACACCTTGGAGATATTACTCAAGTTAAAATCTACCAATAGGATGAAAAATTATTCCCAAAAACATTTATTTCTGGAAAATTGTGTAAATCCTATAGATGTTTGAAAACTGTAAACACTGTATTAAATAACAGATACCCACTTCAGTGTCCGAGTGATCTAAGGTGTCACTTCAGTAGTAAATTGGCCTGCTGATAGCGGAGCACTTGGGGCTCAAATCCTGGTCAGGTCTACTGAGGGTAGATTTTCCTAAATTGTTTCCCCATCTCCTCACATAAAAATGATGGTAGATAACCTGTCAAATGCTTCCTTCCTCATGACTACCTAATTAGATTATCATATATGCGTATAACATGAACAGGTAGTATGACGCGGTGATATCAGTAATAAAAATAACAGATATATTTATAGTCAAAATTGTTCTAGTCTTCGAAATGAAACAGTTTTTTAAATATTTTATTGCCTCTTTAGCCTTTAAAATTTAAAAATTAATCAAAGTACAGTGGCAAAATTTAGAATATTAAATTTGAGTTATTTTTTATTTTATCTGCCTACTAATAAATGCAAATAAATGGTACGACAAAATCGTAAGCTCTATACTCTCTCGTATAGGTTATTATAGTTAGTGACAAAATCTTCAAAAATGAGTTATCTCTAATTTTACCTTAAATAATTTTTTCTCTGAAAAATAAGTATACACTATTATTTATCACTACCCTCCCCAGATATTTATTTGAAAAAAATAGTTCGAGACTTTTTTAAAAAGGTGATTTAAAAAGCAATGACCTGAGTTCGTTTCTACTCTGCTCAATAATATGACCTGGCTGTTAGGCCTTGTATCTATGGCCCATAGTTTTAATTACAAGGTGCCATCCTTAAATTACGTAAGGCTTTTTTTACACGAGCTTAGACTTTCCCTCCCTCACGTAGGGGATCGGCAAAATTTCCGTAAACTCCCTCCCACCTCTCTAGCTTACGTAAGTTATAAAGATTTGGTAAATCATGTTATATTAATCGTCTAGTTATTTTTAGACATGAGGATGGGTAATATCCCACTCTGGTGGCCACATGATGTAAGGCGTCACTATCGCAATAGACTAGTCTGCCGATGACTGGGAGATCGTGGCTCAATCATGACCGGGTGATATTTCCTAAATATTTTCCCACTCTTTCTCTCTCCACGCGAATGCGGGTACACTTCCTCTATATTGAAACGTATTCATCCCTAACTCACTAGCATAATTACTTCATACCTAAACAGGCATAATTAATTAAATGTACCCACATTTGCGTGGGAGATTAGAAGGAAACGATTGAATAAGTTCTCCCGAAAATACCCTCAGCAGGGATTTGAACCCCTAGATAGAAGCATCTATTAATATACTGGTTCTGCAACTTTCTACTGGCTATCATACTAGTTGTGAAGATAGAACAGGCGCTATTTTCGTACTAGTTCCGACACTAGTCTGTGTAATTCGACCAATCAATGAGCGCTGAGACTGAGTGCAAAGAAATAGTATAAATGATGCCAATATCGTCACCGAATGTGATTTTGTTGTTGGCAGAAAATTATTATAAGCATCCTTATTTATAAAATACCAAATTGCCACAATATGACAATATATTTAGTATATATGTATTTAATTAATAACATGTCATCTAAAAACGACAAACTGTGTTCCAAACCCAATTTTAATCTAAATAAACTTGATAGGATGCCAACCTTGTTATTTTTTAGAATATAAAGTGTTCGTTGGCCTAAAAAAGAACATTTGTGTATTAAGGATACTGTTCTTAGACACCCATGGGCTTCGGGGCCTCTGACCACATTGTAAATAAATGAATACAAATTTAGGGCGATACTAAACGTTTGTGTCACCCCGAATGTTTATTACCTACCCTCCGAATATATCATTTTTAGCATACCGCGATCATTATTTCGTCTTTCCAGCCAGTCCCTTGTCCATATTCTTTTCCTACGCTCCCTCTCATAATTTTCAATATCATTATAAGTAAATAATGCAACTGCTGCACCCCAAATTAATCTCTGACATTCGATAAATGTTTGCACTAGAACCTAGTACCAAACTAACAGCGTGTAAATACTTTTTGGGATCTACGGAATAAATTAACTATCCTTTGATATTCTAAAACCTTAATAATTTTTGAACAATAGTCCTTTTGTCTATCTATTTATGGTTGAAATTGGTTAGCAGCATTTGTATTAATCTATTTGGGAAAGTTTGTAGATATATAACATTTTACTTAAAAATGTTGGTAATGGCCCTAACTCGATAATAAATACCAATCCGTCGCTGTGATGCCGGACTTTAACGGTTACCGTGTTCTTTTTAATAAAGTTGTTGTTATGAATGTAAAATTCAAGTTGGTCTGTGAAAGAATAGTGTCCTGAACGCCGTACCTCCGATATAAACAACATTTTCTGTGTTCTTTGTCGGTAAAGTTGGAATATCTACAGGCAACCGCTAACATATCAAACATTAATTGATGGTATCTTGTGGACGCCAGGCTACCATTAGAAGCACAGGTGTGATCCCTACTCAACCTAACTACCCAAGGAACTAAATATAGTCTATCAAAATAGATTGCATAATCGCTCCGGTTCATAACGTGGTGGGCGTTATGAACTTCCACGGAGGAACGATGACACAGCAGTGTCTGATCTGCGCGGCAGAGTCCCTCACCAACTATGTAGATCTGACTCTGGTCACATCTCAGACGACCCAGAGTGAGACTCCGGTGGAGGACAAGTTGAGGAGCATCTTGACGGACAAATGGCGGGAACCAGACTCCGACATGGCGATGGTTGTCTGCGTTCCTTGCTTTCAGATGGTGGACCAGTTTGACACACTCGAGTCGCAGTTGGTAAACTTGAGGAAGGAGTTGGTGGAAAAGTATGGAGGCAGCTTTGGTCGAGACAAGATGCCTCCGCCGGCGAAACTGGAGAAACAGCACAGGAAGAGGAGGGGCAGACCGCCGAAATCCGCCAACAAGAGCGTACCCAAGATTAAGATTAAAGAGCCTGTCAAACCCAAACGGAAATACACAAAGAGGAAGAAGGTTGAAAAGATTATGGTAATTACATGTTTGAGTTTGCCTATTTCTTGTGTATTCCTCCTTGACGATTTGAGATATTTCTTGTGTAATATCCCAACTTGCAAAGTTTGAACAAGCTACCTTATATAGGTATCTCATTGTTGCACTGTTTTAGCTATTTACAGCAACAAGGTGTGACAGAAGTTTATCTAGAACATTGACAAGTTACATGAGGTTATCTAGAACATTGACAAGTTACATGAGGTTATCTAGAACATTGACAAGTTACATGAGGTTATCTAGAACATTGACAAGTTACATGAGGTTATCTAGAACATTGACAAGTTACATGAGGTTATCTAGGGCAACGAGGAGCTATAGGAGGGAATCTAAAGCATTGAGAAGATACAAAAGAACATACAATATTAGCCAATTACAATATTTGGAGGGTATCTAAAGAAGCTCATGAATTAAGTTTGCAGGCTATGGATATATTGTGCGGCAAGGTTTATTCAATAGAAACATTTCTAAAAATATTTAACATGCACTTTCTAAACTAATTGATAATATCAACACACAACTTGCACACTAAGGGTGACCTGGCGGTCTAGGGGGTAAGGTGTCAGACTTCTGTGCTGGTGGCCGGGGTTCAATCCTCGGTCCCGGCACAGATTTATCTGATTACCAAACCCTTCCTTCACCTCTGACAAGACATCTTGTGAATGTGGGGAATGCCAGGCCTCCACCGTGGTTCGGATTCCACGTTAAACTGTAGGTCCTCCATTT
>CABFOV010005316.1:14548-27237 GCA_902141375.1 Timema poppense
GGCGAGTTAGAAGGAAGTGACATACTTTCTAGTTGGGGAATTTTTGGAAATGATCAGGGGAAATCAGGGAAAAGGTCGGGGATTTCATTGGTCAAGTTAAGTAGACACCATGATACCTAACTTAAGGAAAACAGGCCACACTCGTAAACATTTGTGAAAAAAACCCGGTATCCAAGGTCATAGTCGTGTTTCACTGTAGTTGGGGAGATTGTGTGTGTTCTAGGAAGTGGACAGCGAATCGGACGCTGACACTGCCTGGGTCCCCGATGATGCAGACAACCAAGACGGGGACTCGTCCCCAGGGCCCAGTCAACACAAGGAGGTGGACGGGGACCTCAAGAAACGCAAGGCCAGCGAGAACGGTATGCGGGCGCGCAAGGAATCCACCAAAGCACGCGCCCAGGTGGCGGCGCTCGCGGCCGCAGCGCAGTCGTCGTCGGATGCAGACAACGCGGTGGATAATCCACCGGACATCCCCATGCAACCCCCGCCGCCACCCGAGGAGGAGAAGAACAACAATGTGTACGACGAGGAGTCGAGTATGTTGGGGCTGAACCCCGGCGAGAAGCTGCGCATGGGAGCCATGAACGAGACGGATGACGGTAACATAACGTACGCCTGCTCTTACTGCGAGGAAATATTTGTTGACATTGGGATGCTGAAGGCGCACGTGCGCGTCCGTCACCGCCCGGAACCTCTCACAACACTCCTTCCCGTCGATATGGGCTTCGGCAACAAGGTGAACTGCGGTATGCAGCTCTCGGGCGTGACGTCCACCACAGAGCTGGGCAAACCCTTTGTGTGCATATTCTGTGATGGGGCGTTCAAGTTCAAGAGTAACGTTCTCCTGCACTACAAGGAGAAACACACACCGTACAAACCGTTCTCCTGTGTGGATTGCAAGGAGGCGTTCAGGCGCTCAATGGAACTGTCACGACACAGGGTATATTACTGCCCATTCAGAAAGAGAAGGGTCCCCAAAAAACGTGGCCGAGAGCCCAAGGTGAAGAAAGAATAAATGTCCCTAGATAAGGGATAACCAAAGTGTTTCTGATTAACGAACTTGCAGGAAGTTCTCCAATAAACTTCCAATGTATTGTTACTTGTTAGGCGTAAGTTTTGCAAGTGTGTACTTTGGCAACCACCTATCGTACTAGGTTATTAGAAGTAACAATATTAATAAGATGTATCATCTTAAACTCTCGTAACTTCACATTTTAAACATTTGTAAATATTTGACTCGAACAGGAGCAGTTCTAAGCTGTCTAACTTTTGTTTCAATTGACATTAATTTTCCTGCCCTTCTTTGATTTATTTTAACAATCGGGTCATTTCGAACTATAGGCTGTCATCGCGATATATTTTACTTTGGGTTCAATTTTATTTATTTATCTTTTCAGTCTCGTGTCATTCTAATTTTCTCACCACCCTTCATTTCAATTTACTTTTAACTGAGTGTACAGTAGGTCTTCAGACTTGATGTTCAAGTAATGTAAAGTAATGTAAAGTGCACACATTTGTCCGAAGAAATTTGTTCGAGGACATTTTTACTTAAGATTTAAACTTTTAGTGTGTGTGTCTGACCTCTGTGAAGACAATTCTCTCTGTAGCCTCAGTCAGGTAATTATTATTATTAGCACCGCGTCTTACTACCCGTTTGGGTTACACGTATGTCAGGTAATTATTTCCTCTAGGACGTATCGTCAAACCTATTTGAAGTTGCTAGATGTTGTGTAAACGCTTGCAGAAAGTGAATCCATTTTACTAGAAAACACTGTGAAATATTCATAGGTGGTAAATTAATATTTTTATGTGAGAATAGAATAGAGAATATTATTTTATTAATTCTGGCTTCCTTTGAGTAAAATAAAAATGAAAATAGTTTGTTTATACTAAACATAGATCCATCCACGTATTAAATATTTTTATATCTGTCTTGAAAAATATTATCTAGGATAGGTAACGCGAGTGTATTTAATTGGCTTTGTGTTTTAGAGGTGTCATAAATATCCTTTTATTACCAAACATAAATAATTGGCAGCGTAAAAGGTTCAAAATGTTTATCAAAGTTCAAATCTCCTTTGAATTCAACACCAATAATTATAAGAAAACTTATATAATATTATCAACAGATTTGAAAAATCTCCCTAAATATGAAATCATTTTTAGAACAGCCACTAAATAAACTCCATGACGCCAACTATACTGTCTGCACTCTTTTGGTAAAGATAGTACCAACATTTGCAGATAGAGGGTGTCATGTGGTCAGCACAACTATACTCCATTCACGGTAGGAATTACTCTCTGAAAGGTCTTTTTTCCTACCATTATCCTACTATATAATAGATTTATGATAGGGAAAAGGGCCTTTCAGAAAACAATTCCTACGCTGAACAGACTTTAATCCTCCAGCCTTTATTAATCTCAGTTTTCTAGACCAGAGCTGCTACTTATTTATTCAAGTAGCTCCTCATTTGTCCTCACGAGGCCGAGTTAGACTTCGTTACAGATTCACTGCTTCACAGATAAATATGGAAGCAGCGAGGATTGAAGCTGGGCCTGTGAATTTGTAGCCAACAACAAAAGCCTGTTCTTCTTTGGCTTCAACTTTTCTTTGCATGTTTCAAACTGATGTGCAACTACATCAGGGTAAATCCATGTGAAATCAACCAATTAAAAAATAATTCTGGAACTTGATGTTTCAAATTTTGTTGATTTTTGGAATATTGGTTTTATCTACTGAAAGGACAAAAAATATGAAATTTCAATATTTTAACATTCCTTTTTCGAGTTATTAGCTTTCAAAGTTTTGGAATTCGCGTGATTTTGGCTGCATTTTAAAATCTTCAATTGCTCAATCTCAAAAACTATAAGACCTAGAGAGGTGGAATTTGTACCATTTTCTTCAGGATTTTACAAGCTTTAATATGACGTGCAACTTGGCCATATTTAAGTGTGCTTTTTTAAAAAAAAAAAAATTAAAAAATACAAATAAAGTTTTTAATTTGTTTGTAAAAAATATATTCTTTTTATACACCTTTTGGGAGCATATATACCAAATTTGAAGATGGGATGACAATGGGATCATGTTGTAACAAATAGTTGCATACAGCGATACGTGGCAAATTCACCCAGAATGAGGTATGTTATGTCAAAAGTGCAAAAAGCCATACTAACATTGAGGTTTGTAGTTAATAAGCTCAATTTGCAGTTTTTGTTGCATTTTATTCTGTCAACCTTTTCATGGCGATACTCTTTTGAACTGTTGCATTTTTTTTTTACCACTGGCAACTTACCTATTAAATTCTGAAAATTGAAAAATGACACCTGGACACGGGAATCGAACCCGGGACCTTCGGCTTAGTACGCCAATGCTTTACCACTGAGCTATCCAGGATTCGTCCCGTGCCCAGGGTAATTCTTCACTCATAGTTTAAGGCAGAGTCTGTGATGGACGTGCGGAAGTCGTCAGCTTATAAACATGTGATTATCTAAGATCACAGCCATCAGCAATTAGCGATTCCCGTGTCCAGGTGTCATTTTTTAATTTTCAGAATATAATATCTAAGAGGGACTATCCCCACTAAAATGCATTAACAATAGTTTCGGCTATTTGTTTCATTAATACTACCTATTAAAGTTAGAGAAGCATTCGGAAGTTGAAAACCTTCAGTAATTTCTTTTACAGTAGCCTATGTAATATCATTAATAAATTTAATTCCAAGCTCAACCTCATTATAAGGTTTTTCATAAGTTTTGAATTTTTTTAATGGACCCTATTAAAAAAAATTAAAAATTATTTTGTTTTTTTAATGTTTTAGGGTTAACTTAAAAGAGCAATCAATACATTAAATGAGTAGAAACAATTTTCCCAATTATTTTGTTTAAGTTACTGCAGGTGTTCATAAATACTCATGGTATCAACACAATACACCTCATTCTGGGTGAATTTGTTGTGGTACTGCTATAGTTAACTATTTATTACAACGTGATCCCATCATCATCCCATCTTCAAATTTGGTATATATGCTCCCAAAAGGAGTATAAATAAAATATATTTTTTAGAAAAAAATTAAAAAATTAAATTGTTAAATATGGTCAAGTTGCATATCATATTAAAGCTTGTAAAATCCTAAAGAGAATAGTACACATTCCACCTCTATAGGTCTTATAGTTTTTGAGATAGTCATTTGAAGATTTTAAAATGTGGCCAAAATAACGTGAATTCCAAAACTTTGAAAGCCTTTAACTCAAAAACGGAATGTAAAAAAATAATAATTGAAATTTCATATTTTTCATCAATTTAATAAATAGAACCAATGTTCCAAAAATGATCTTGTTGAGAGATGTGAAGGTCCAGACCATTGGTTGGTTTCACATGGATTTACCCAGAAGTGGCCTTCACACGTCCTTTTAAATAAGTTAATTAGTTGAGAAAGCACTTCATTTTCAAACATCCTTCAAACTGCTAAGAAATGGTCTGTTAAAGTGGGTTGCTAACAAAACGAAGCATTTCAGATGAATTAAGGTTTTAAATCTATTGATAAATTAATCTAAATAGCAGCAAAGGAATTATTTTGATACATATAATTGATGAAGCTCTGCTATATATTTTAATACAGTACATTTAATTTAACATTATTAATGTTGTAATATAGTGGCTTGATAATGGCAGCTGTATGGGGCTGAAACTTGCTCGGATGACACGAGGGGGGCAAATTGTGAGTTGAACAACATTTAGAACAAAGTCACTACACAATAAATAAAACAGACCTTCCAACTGGTATCGAAATAATTACTCGATAACACAATTTTTGATGCCTTGATTCTTAACTCTCAAATACCAGTAAATGAAATATTTGGCATCAAACAAAGCAGCAAAATAAGTTAATTGGTTCTCCATTATATCCGTCAGTAGCGCTTGTCTTTGCCATTACATTTTATTGCTACAGTAGCCCCATGGCTTCTTTGGTGCTGACTGACAATCAACATTTAGATATATACCTGAATTTTGACTGTCAAAAGTGATAGCTGCTAAACACACGTTTTTGCAGATCATCCGGTTCGGCGTAGGGATACATAACTTGGCTTGTTAACTTTTCAAAGCTGCCAACTGTCAGCTGTGAGCTGTCAGTCAGCACCAAAGAAGCCATGGGGCTACTGTAGCAATAAACATACTTTACATTATCTTTGTGTTCTTGTTATCTTGTGTAGATAAAGATGGAGCTATTTTGTTTGGGTCTTTTATTTTTACTACTTGAATTTTAAGTATTTTTTTTAACACATCACGAAAATGTATATACATAAATAATGTTTTTAATAGAATGAAACTTAGGTCACGGGATCGGGCGCTAACGATCGGCTTTTCTTCAAGAGGCAGCCATTACTTTTATAGTTCAGTGGCAGCAGTGTAAAGTGTGAACGGTGTTCTTTTCATTTTCAAAGCCGTATTGTGTTCATTCACTTTTATTTGTTTCTATCAGAGGTGGTATTCAGACTTCATAAAAGTCTCAAATTAAATTGAATACAATTATTATAAAGACCTGTGTATTTCAGAGAAAAACAAAATTGCAAAAAAGGACAAAATTTGGTTAATATAATCAATTTAATAAAAAAGAGTGTTCTATTTGTATTTTATGACATAATGACAATGACAAACAAAATATAATTTGTCATTGGCTCCAGGCCCTAAAATCCTTTATTAAATTTAAAAATTAAATTATAAATATTTTCACTTCAAATAAAATTGTACTTTTTTTTTTAATTTGAGAATTCTAAAGAAAATTTAAGATTTGGATTCAAGAAATATAGTATTTGGCCCATATATATAGTTTCTGTCCTTGTGTGTAGCAAAATGTAAGGTTAAATGTATGGAAAAAGATAGAAACTGTAAATGTTGAGAAATCAAAAATTGAAAAAGTTGGGTTAAAATTCTAAAATAAATAAAACCAGAATTGTGTAATAAAATGTTGTATTTAAATAGTTTGTGTTGACATGATTGCATCGCATGGGTGTTCAACATAACACCTGTGACTCGAACCAAACAAGATAATGTTTTAACTGTAGTGTCTGCTTGGCTGCCCTTATTTCTACAGAGGCTCGAGATTTAGTAGTCACACAGGGAAATCAGACAGTCTGAAGGCTAATAACTACCACTCATGTAATAATAAACAATAATAACATTGTCAGAGGGAGGTTGAAATATTTCATGTTCTCTTGACCTGACATTTTCTCCTCTGAATCTCTTGCGATGAACATCATTACGTATTCTTTGTCCAACACTCGATGATGTTTAAACATTACTTTATACATTCAAGATTTATTAAGTTCCATTAAATGTTAGGGGTAGTTTTTTTTATCCGAAGTACGGCAATTTCTCGTCATTTGTAGATCAAGACTGAATCGGGCCGGATATGAGTTGTAAATAGTAATTGTATTAAATATGATGGGCTGTTCACTGCTGTCTTGTAGTATTGTGTTTGCTTGCGTCGCATTTATCAGTAGGATAGAACTCAAAATGTACATGGAAATATTATTTGTGTTTGTGTGTATGAATATATGGAGGGTAGTGAAGTCCATCAGCGAGCACTCCTATTGGCAGCTGGCTGTGAGTGAATGAGGCGATTCTTTTAAAGTTTTAACAGAAAACCAAATGAGAAGCTAAGCATTATCGATGAGTAGAATAGCAGATCTATGTTGGTGTGAAAAATAAAAACAGTGCAGTTTTTTTAAATGCACAATCATGAAATATATATTATCTAATATCAAATAATTATTTGATACAGTTTATATTAGGGGTCTGCAAGATTATACAAGTCTTATCTCGAGCAAGCTTTTCAGAAAACTATGGATTTAGTCGAGATGAGCTCAATAAAATTATATAGTTATAAACCTAATGTGTAATAAATATCAAATTTAAATGTGTAAGAAAATGAAATTTGTATATTTAAAATAAAATATCTTTTAAATGACAATATCATTATGTTTTATGATGCACTTGTTTTGAAAATTTAAAACGAATGATAACATTGGTTGTTACCCGCTTCGATGGCGTAGTTAGCTAATGCGCTAGTCACGCTGAGCCAGACTGCCGACGGCGGGGAGATTGAGGTTTGAATCTGTCGGGTGAAATGGTCTTCCACTCTCCCTCCACGCAAATACGGGTTCACTTCCTCTAAATCCAACCTTCCCAATTACTAATCCATTAGCGTAATTTTCCTTCACCTCTGACAAGACATCTTGTGAATGTGGGGAATGCCAGGCCTCCACCGTGGTTCGGATTCCACGTTAAACTGTAGGTCCTCCATTTCATCTCACAATCACCCTACCATTACACATTAGTGTAAGTGTGTATAACCCGAACGGGTAGTAAGACGCGGTGATAATAATAATAATAATTAGCGTAATTAGTATTTGAGCTTATAACCCGAACGGGTAGTAAGACGCGGTGATAAATAAATAAAAAGATGACAGTTTTTAAATAAACTTGTAATAAAGAGCTATTGTATTTTTTAACTTTGTGTATTTGAACTGACTATATCAGCACACGACTTGCAATCCACCTTATTTCTATAACAGATACGACACCCAGCCCCCCCATCTGTCAGTTAATCTCTGTGATTGGAGAAACTCCAATTGAATTAATGATAAATTGTTTGACCCCTCCAGGAGTTGAATTCAAGACACTTTATTTAGTAGGCAGACACGTTACTGTGCTAAATTAAAAAAACAAAACATTACATACATTGGTGATTGAATGGTATTTGGTGTCAAACTCACAATCACCTGAATTTCCAACGACTTGGATCATTTACTCTCAGTTTCACTTTATATTTATTACTACCCATTCAGGTTAGACACATACTAATTACGCTAATGTGTTAGTGATGAGAAAGGTCGAACATTTGTGTGTCAGGATAGATAAACTACCCGAACTGAATTCCAGTCATCGGCAATCAATAATATTCTGAATGTGACGACATAGACCGTTCGACCGCCGGAACAGTCTCACCTTTAATAATCCTATCATCATCTGATTGGCCTAAATATGCAAACAGCCTGTACTGAGCCTAAATATGCAAACAGCCTGTACTGAGCCAAGATTCAGCGCATGCGCACCTGATGAAAATAGGGCTGAGCACCCACTTCAATTCCCTGACTATCTGGAGTAGAGCAAGATTAATGTTAAATTATCAAGTGATACTTGATACAGTCTTGCACTAAGCTATTTGTCTTCTGCATGCAGGGTAATTTCTTTCTATACCTTCTCAACCTCCTAACTCTCGCCCTTCAACAATTTGTTCGTACCCGCCTCGGTGGCGTAGTCGGCTAACGCGCTTGTCGTGTTGAGCTCGACCGCTGAGGATGGGGAGATCGAGGTTCAAATCTCGGTCGGGTGAACTGTTTTTTTTTCCTTCCTTAATGGTTTTCCACTCTCCCTCCACGCAAATGCGGGTTCACTTCCTCTAATTAAACCTCCCCAATTCCTACCATTAGAGTAATTAGTACTTAAAGCGTATAACGCGAACGGGTAGTAAGACGCGGTGCTAAATAAAAAATTTGTTCGCTCATTTGCTGACCTTGACATTCCAATCGCCATCTGTACAATACCTTATTTATTGGGGGTTATTTAAGCACCGCGTCTTGTCTTACTACCTGTTCAAGTTATATGCATGTAATCTAATTACACTAGTTAGGAATGAGTAAGGAGGAGGAAGTGTCCCCACATTTGTGTGGAGGAAGAATGGAAAACCATTTAGAAAAAAAAAAATCTCAAGTATACCCCGACCTCTCCGTCATTGGCAGTCCTGTCTATTGTGAGGACGATGCCTTGGACCGTGCGGCCGCCGGAGTGGGTCTTTATTGGGTTCTTCCTTCCTCCTTTTCCCAAACTACATACTTTACTTAACAAATCAATAAACAGACAATTAAAGAGAATCGTAAACCATCACCAAAAATGATAAGAACAAAGAAGAAGTTTGAAATTATTGAGCTCAGAACTGAGTTCTTGCAGACCCCTGGTTATATGTATTTATTTTTAATACAAACAAGTAATACTTTTCAAACCAATCTTCTTTGTATTTTTTTATAAATATCTGTGTACGGTTGCGTTGCCTAATTTTATTCTGTGAAAAGAATTGTTTTAAAGAGATTTTAAAATCAATACCAGTGTACGTACTTTAACAATAACATAGCGCACGTATAACTCAAATGGGTAGCAAGAGGCGACGCTAACAAAGTTTTTATTTGAAATAGACCACTAGACTAAATCCTGGTTTAAATTAGGAGAGATAGTCAGCGCACTTACCTTACTGCTGCCAACCGTTGAGAGAAGACTTCAGCGCAAAACAATAAATATATTTAACAAGGATAAAGGGTCCCGAAGTACTCGGGGACAGGACGAAAGGTTGAAGACAATGTCAAAAGGGGTCCTTGTTCAAGTGTAAGTACTTTAGGGACCAAGTATGAGCCCTGACTACATGATAATGGAGTAGAAATTGTTTGTATAAAACACACACACACACACACACACACACACACACCGTCACAGGTTGGGAGAGTAGACTACTTGAGTGTGCTGGCTATCCTTCCTGATTCCAACATACAACATTTATTAGTATTTTATAGAACTCCATTCAGTGGCATTAAAAGGTTCAGCTCGGGGGCCCCCTTTCCAAGTCGTCGAAACACTTTAATAAATGTTATAAGAAATAGATTAATAGTCCTAAATAATTACTAATTTAGTAATCACACTTTATAACGACTGTTTTAGCTTCGTTTTGTATTGCCAACGTCATCGGTCAGTCGGCTTGACTGCATGAAGATTTAAAAAAAATCTGTGCTATCTAAAACCAATTGAAATAATGCTATATCCTAGTTATAACTTACAACACTATATGATAAACATATTCAACTATCTAAATTGTCGATAATCACAATAATCAGGGCAGTGATTTGATTACAATTATTTACACCAAATTTATATTAATTCAAAGTTCCCGTGGTTCCATTCTGAGTGTTTCCTCCATATTAGTGGAACCAGAGACCACTCGAGGTATCAAAGAGTCGCATTGATAGGTTGGAAACATTTTTAAAGTGAACTAGACTTAGCTTTTTATAAGGTAATTGTTTTTTTGCAGTCCATTAATTGCTATGGTCCTATTTTCTTACAAAGAACTTTCTGAAAGTACTTTATTTTTCTACCAGTTAAGGGGGAAAAAAATGGCCTTTTAGACAATTATATTAAAGAAAATTGGGCTATATGAGCGGTTTTTTTGAATTTTGAAATTAAAGATGAATATATTGGCTAAAATGATTTGAAAGTAATTAAATTAGAAAATAATGCTTAGTAATATATTTAGTGAAATATTGTTTTCTACATTTAAAAAAAGAAAAATGTGAAAGTTTTAGATGTTTATTTGACGTATGTATATATATATATATATAATATATATATATATTTCTGTTGTATTCTAAGCACACCTCAACATTTTAATAATAAATGTTTGATTATAATGAAGCTATTGGGTTTTTAATCAGTTCATAATATGTATGAAATAAAATTCATTAAGAATGTTATAAATTTGTAGGAAATACATAACAAATAAGACTACAGCTATACTTGCGACCAAGACGCCAGCACTTGTTACATATGAGGGCAGAGACTTTGGGTCTCCTGCGTAAATAACGTTTCTTGACGTGGTTTAAGTCGACGAGTCAATCGTTTGTTTATACTTGCTACATTATCCAACTGCTACATTATCCGACTTCTCCCTTCATCAGGTGGATCACCGCTCTCCCCACCTTCCCTCTGATATGTGTACATAGTGTTTGGACAACCCTCAAACCTGTCGCTTCATAAGCCAACCGCCAGTAACGGCAAATAAAAATACAGGGGAAAAAAACTTGCCTGTCCAATCAGGAGAGAGGAAGGCGCCTCTCATTGGAGAAGTTGTAGAAAAAGAATGAGTTATATTTTGTTTTTAAACAGTAAACAACAAAGAACCTTTGGACTTAAATAAAACAAAAACTAAAAAAATAATAAATTTACAACCAAGACTGAACACAACTTATGCAGGAATATATTATTATCGCCGCGTCTTACTACCCGTTCGGGTTATACGCACTTACGCTAATGTGTAATGGTAGGGTGATTGTGAGATGAGATGGAGGACCTACAGTTTAACGTGGGATCCGAACCACGGTGGAGGCCTGGCATTCCTCACATTCACAAGATGTCTTGTCAAAGGTGAAGGAAGGGTTTGGTAATCAGATAAATCTGTGCCGGGACCGAGGATTGAACCCCGGCCGCCAGCACAGAAGTCCGACATCTTACTCCTAGACCGCCAGGTCACCTTTAAGGAATATAATTCCAACTAATAAAAATATATATATTCAGACTCTTAGTATTTTTAGCACCACGTGTTACTACTTGTTCAGGTTGTACACATATGCATTAATTATGATATTAAGAGTTTAATTTAGAAGAAGTGTATCCACATTTGCATGGAGGGGGAGTGGAAAACCATACTCGGTACATCTGGTCAGAGACAAGAGACAGTTCGGGTTTGAAGAAGTGGTAGAAATAGATCAAAGGTTGAAAAAAGCTGAGATAGGCACCGTGCAAAGTGCACAAGATATTTGAATTTACGACAGGAGCGCGCAAGACGGCCACATTTTCAAGTTCTTGTTGGTGACCTGGCGGTCTAGGGGTAAGATGTCGGACTTCTGTGCTGGCGGCCGGGGTTCAATCCTCGGTCCCGGCACAGATTTAATTCATCTCACTATCACCCTACCATTGCACATTAGCGTAAGTGCGTATAACCCGAACGGGTAGTAAGACGCGGTGCTAATAATGATAGTAATAATAATTTCTTGTAGAGAAAATAGCGGCATCATGTTTACCACGATCAAGTACTCGAAGATCCTAAAACGTAACAATTTTTTAAGATTTATCTATCCACTAATTTACAAGAAAGGTGGAATATAATATTATAAATAGAGTGCACAACCAAAAGTTAATTAAATTATTTAACATAATAATAATCGTTGTAAAGCTAGTAATAGTAGAACAGGAAAAATGAAATATGTAGGAATAAAGACCGATCTTTCTGACAATCTTCAGTTTATCAAAAACCTGGTGCGTGTGAAGAGCTTGTAACTAAACACATTAAAATGTGAAAAGTATTGGTGTTAAAGGAATGAATCTTATTTCAAAATAAAATTCAGTAAAAACTTTCACACAAAGTGAAAATATGTCTGCACTAAAAACCTCATTATAGTTCTTTTGTTGGAAGATAATTTTTTTAAAAGCAAACCAATTGGAGTATGGGAGTTTTAATAATATCCTCCTGTCTTTTTAAGTAAGGTCTTTATAATGAATTCTGAAAGAGACTACCGTGATTGTCCAAGTAGTTTACGGGAAACGGTGAGCTATGTTTTAGGATTGTCGAGTATTTGATCGTGGTAAACATGATGCCGCTTGGATTTTCCCTGCCATAACTTACGAAGTCATCACGAGCCGCGCCACCAGTACTGGCACACATCGCCTATAAGAACAGTGATATAAACACGATAACACAGTAAAGTTGGACCGGGTGTATACTTAACTTGACCAATGAAATTCCTGACTTTTTCCTAAAATTTCCTACTCGAAGTATGTCACACCCTTCTTCTGCCCACCCCCACCC
>CABFOV010005316.1:27501-43635 GCA_902141375.1 Timema poppense
GTAAAACATTTTCCCGGCTTTTTTTTTAATACTAAATTACCAATTTTTCCCAAGCACTTCAAATTTCCGGCTAGTACCAGTTTTTCCAGATGGTAGACACCGTGTTGGAATATTAACATTGATCAAATATTTCATAAATCTTTTTACCCCAAGATTGTGTTGTGTTTCCCTCTAGGATAAACCTTGAATTTTAGGATCTTTATAGTATTCCAAAAAAAATCTGTGAAGTGTAATAAAAAAATACTTGCGAGTCTTTCTCCAGTGTTATTATAGTTTTATTAGAGACTTTTTTATAACTGTTTAGGAGTAGTGAATTTAAAAAAGATTTTTAAAAAAAATTAGGATAGCTTTTGATTTGTCAGTAGGCCCTACAGTGTATTTTTTATTTTATAGGTCTAAACATATTTTCTAAGATATTGATTTTTGTTTGTTAAATTATTTAAAGCCATCAAAAATATGCCTACGAATATGATGATGTAGTAGAAGTTCTTGCGACCCCGTTGGAAAACACTCAGAAGGTACAAGCCAGTTCATAACGAATAAGATTTATTTGTGGTAATAGTGATAAAAAGGTTTATGACAGTGTTTTTTCTCTCTGTGTAATACTACACGTTAAAATTATTCACATTTATAATGTTGTTAATAATACTACTAACAAATAATAACTTATAAATTTAAAATATAAAAAATATATTATTGGCATAAATTATTTAATAATAATAGTAAAACTAATATGGGATTAAATGCTAAAAATTTTAATATTTTAGAAAAAATTAATAATTAATACCCGCCTCGGTAGCGTAGTTGGCTAACGCGCGCTTGTCGTGTTGAGCTCGACTGCCGAGGACGGGGAGATCGAGGTTCGAATCTCGGTCGGGTGAACTGGGGGGCGGGGTGTTTCCTAAATGGTTTTCCACTCTCCCTCCACGCACATGCAGGTTCACTTCCTCTAATTCAACCTTCCTAATTCCTAATCCATTAGCGTAATTAGTACTTAAAGCGTATAACCCTAACGGGTAGTAAGACGTGGTGCTAAAAATAAAAAATAATTAATATTATGCTTAACATCAACATATCAAGGTCAACAATAAATAATATATACATAAAAAGAGTCATATTTGTTTCTTGTATATACCTACATTTTGATCGTCAGAAGTGACAGCTGCTAAACACATGTTTTTGCAGATCATATGGTTCAGCGTAGGGATACATAACTTATCATAGTTGTCAGTCAGCACCAAAGAAGTCATCGGGCTACTGTACTAAGTGACTGTCCAGTGGTAACGAGGTTGACTTTCTTGTTAAAACCAGATGTTTTTTACAAGAAACGTGAGAAACGTAGCGCTTTAGTGAGTATAAATGTTCACGGATACTTACTTCAGTGGCCCAATCATCTCTGTTTGTGTTTAAATGTGAACGACTACTTCTACTATAGAAAACAGAACAAAGAAAGAAATAAGATGGCAAATTGTGAGTTGGATTCTTCCCACATTTTGTCTTCTCTCTTTAGGTGGGCTTCTCACTCAATAGTTTATATATATTGATTTTTTTTAATCAATTTTCATTTTTTTTTATGATCATAAACTCTAATTACTACTACTTCCTGAGGAAGGTGCTTTAATAGCATTGAAATATTGAAGTGTGTGTAAATTTGTGTTAGTGTCTTTTCTTTTATTTGTGTTCTACTTTTTTCCTAATACTTTATCATTTTATTCATTACTAAATGTTTTTGCTCAATGCACTTTTTTCATACATATGATATAAACTCTTATAAAAGAAATCCAGTTCAATTTAAAAGTAAAACTTTTTCTTTATTGTAATANATTTGTGTTCTACTTTTTTCCTAATACTTTATCATTTTATTCATTACTAAATGTTTTTGCTCAATGCACTTTTTTCATACATATGATATAAACTCTTATAAAAGAAATCCAGTTCAATTTAAAAGTAAAACTTTTTCTTTATTGTAATAATACAAATAAAATATGTACAACACTAAAATGCGCCTATCACAAACCAACCATATTCAGTATTCATATATTACACAAAATACTCTAGTAATAAAAAATACTTTTGTTTTCAATACTTGGTTAGGATTCTTGTTTGCAAGGAGGACATGCTTTAGTTTGAATCCGAGTTCACACAAATATCAACATAGTTTATTTATTTTGGCACAAGAGGAAATAAAAAATAATTTATTTCATGGCAAGTTTACTAAAAAATTTGTTAGTCCTTTTTTTAAAAACTGTATTATATATATAAAAGGGACAGAGTTTGCCTAAAACGCAATAGGCATAATGTTCACCTCAATTCCTGACAAGGACAGCAGATGTACTCACTCCATTGACGAGTGGAGAGTTCGAAAGGCAGTTTTCGTAGAAATCGGTGTATTTTCATTTTATTACACAGAATGGAGAATATTAGACAAAACATTTATAAAAATAATGTTATGGCTTGGGGCAAAATCCCCAAATAATCCGGTTAATCTTGACTCCTTTAGAGATAAAAAAAGTTACAAAAAATTGGACGATTGTTGGATCAAAATCCCTGCGATGGTTTGTCAGCATGTTCCTGATTTAGAAGGCAGTTGTGAGTCTAATTTCGGTCGTCGGTGGAGGGATGGGGTTCGTCACTAGCCGCAGCCTCCAAGTTGGACCGAGTTGTCTTAAGAATGTGATTGGTCTTGTGGATCTGTCTGCAGATGGCTCTCTCCATCTGTTTCTTTCTTTGATTGGCAACAGTTAGTTGCACGAGTGTTTCCTCGAGTGTGCGACGTGTGCGCAACAGACGACGCTTTAGCTCCATATTCTCCTGCTCCAGGCGAGATTGTTCCTTGGCTTCCCCTGGAACAGACGCAACTATCTTCAATAATGAAAGGACAGGTTTGATCTGGTTGCGATAGTGACCAGTGTTTTTACCCGTAAAGACAGTGACCAGTGTTGTTACCCGAATTGACAGTGACCAGTGTTGTTACACGTATTGACAGAGACCAATGTTGTTACCCGTATTGTTACACATAGTGACAGTGACCAGTGTTGTTACACGTATTGACAGTGACCAGTGTTGTTACCCGTAAAGACAGTGACCAGTGTTGTTACCCGTAAAGACAGTGACCAGTGTTGTTACACGTATTGACAGTGACCAGTGTTGTTACCCGTATTGACA
Source organism: Timema poppense (assembly GCA_902141375.1). Lineage (NCBI taxonomy): Eukaryota > Metazoa > Arthropoda > Insecta > Phasmatodea > Timematidae > Timema > Timema poppense. The sequence continues at coordinate 30,667 of CABFOV010005316.1, forward strand.
GTGACCAGTGTTGTTACACGTATTGACAGTGACCAGTGTTGTTACACGTATTGAGAGTGACCAGTGTTGTTACACGTATTGACAGTGACCAGTGTTGTTACCCGTAAAGACAGTGACCAGTGTTGTTACACGTATTGACAGTGATCGATCAGTGTTGTTACCTGCCGTGACAGTGACCAGCTGTATTCGACCAATGTTGTTAGGAGCCTCTAGACTGGAAAATCTCCCGGGGTCACTCTCAATGCCCAGATCTGGAGAGGAGTTGTTCAAGGTGCGAGGGACCCCAGCTGGTACAGTCACCCACAATCTACTACTGCAGGTCTGCAACACAAACATCCAGGGGTACAGGAAAGGTGGATAGAAACACTGGACAAAGCGGTAACGGCTAGATATTGAATAAAATTGATCGTTACCGCCCAATCCCCCGACCTAGGTTTCTTCTTATCGGAACTCTTCAGGAGAAAGTGTTAAAACGCGCTTCAGAATCGTGATTGTTCCCTTTTATGTATTTCTATTGCTATATCTCGTACTTTATTTGCTATATAACAACACATACCTCAAAAAGTGAATAGAAGTTTCTTTAAAAAGATATTTTATCTCACTTGGGGGATTTTGCGTTCTGTTGTACATAATTATAATTAACATTATCATTATTATTATTATTATTAGCACCGCGTCTTACTACCCGTTCCGGTTATACGCACTTACGCTAATGTGTAATGGTAGGGTGATTGTGAGATGAAATGGAGGACCTACAGTTTAACGTGGAATCCGAACCACGGTGGAGGCCTGGCATTCCCCACATTCACAAGTTGTCTTGTCAGAGGTGAAGGAAGGGTTTGGTAATCAGATAAATCTGTGTCGGGACCGAGGATTGAACCCCGGACCCCCCATCAGAGAAGTTTGACACCTTACCCCTAGACCGCCAGGTCGCCTAAATAATTAACAGAATTTCTCACTTTGGAAGATGTCGTGTTGTATCAAAATAGTGAACTGTTTGTAAATATGTGTTAATATTTTGTATTAATGCTTCATTTTATAAAAATTCTTTTGTATTCATTTAAAACTTTTCAAAACCATTTACAAAATAACATTTCTATTTAACCTCACACCGAGTCCTATGTCCCGTGTACCTGCGTAAAGACAGCCTCGTATTCCTGGTCCTCTGACACGTAGTCGGACATCTCACTGCGCTGGCGACTCAGGATAGGCTGAGACAGTGACATAGGATCTTTCAACTCCAAGGAACTGGCTTCATCTCCCACCATCTCCAGACCAGAGGATTGACTGCAAGCCTTCGTCAGGCCTAAACAACAGAAACAACTTGTAAGTTGTAGCGTCCCACTACCCGTTTAGGCTAGTAATATTTATGATAATGTTTTAGGAATGAGGAAGGTTGAATTTAAATGGAAGTTTACTTGAATTTTCATGGTTGTAAATTATAAAAACCATTTAGGAAAATTATCCTCAGTTCACCCGGCCAAGATTTGAACTCCGGTCTATTGTGAAAGTGACGCCTGTCTTGGACCATTCTACCGCTGAACGACCAAGGGCAATGCAGACCCAAAGACACAATTTCCAAATAGCACAAATTAATTGAAACTGTTGGATGTAAGAGCAAAGTCTGCAACAATTAGTAAATGGAGGGAATTATTGTTCAAAAAGAACGCTGGGTTATTGGTGGTTAAAAGGAGGAATAGCCAGGTATATGACCAGGGTAGTGACGTCTCAGTTATTACATCACTATCCAGGTAAGTGGGTTGGTCTCTGGGGTACGGGGACGTTTATTAAAAGCTAGCAGCCAAAGATCTGAATGTCACAAGAGTTTGGCTGGTTCAGAACTTAGTAAGTAGTTACCCGAGGTACAGTCACTGTTTGTCTCAGAGCTAAGTTAGGATTGTGAGTAGTTACCCGAGGTACAGTCACTGCCCGTCTCGGAACTAAGTTAAGATTGTGAGTAGTTACCCGAGGTACAGTCATTGTTTGTCTCAGAACTATGTTAAGATTGTGAGTAGTTACCCGAGGTACAGTCGCTGTTTGTCTCTAAACTAAGTTAAGATTGTGAGTAGTTACCCGAGGTACAGTCAATGTTTGTCTCAGAACTAAGTTAAGATTGTGAGTAGTTACCTGAGGTACAGTCGCTGTTTGTCTCTAAACTAAGTTAAGATTGTGAGTAGTTACCTGAGGTACAGTCACTGTTTGTCTCAGAACTAAGTTAAGATTGTGAGTAGTTACCCGAGGTACAGTCACTGTTTGTCTCAGAACTAAGTTAAGATTGTGAGTAGTTACCCGAGGTACAGTCATTGTTTGTCTCAGAACTAAGTTAAGATTGTGAGTAGTTACCCGAGGTACAGTCACTGCCCGTCTCAGAATGTCTGGAAGACCCGAGTCTCAGTCGGTTCATATTTTTCTCCAGTTCCAGATTGGCTGCCTCGTAATCCCCCAATCTCTTCTCAAGCTGGGCCTTTTGCTGTTTCAAGATGGACACCTGGAACAATCATACCACCCCTATAATCAGATACCCAGCAGAATACTTGGAACAATCATACTACCCCTATAATCAGATCCCCAGCAGAATACTTGGAGCAATCATACTACCCCTATAATCAGATACCCAGCAGAATACTTGGAACAATCATACTACCCCTATAATCAGATCACCAGCAGAATACTTGGAACAATCATACTACCCCTATAATCAGATACCCAGCAGAATACTTGGAACAATCATACCACCCCTATAATCAGATCACCAGCAGAATACTTGGAACAATCATACCACCCCTATAATCAGATCACCAGCAGAATACTTGGAACAATCATACTACCCCTATAATCAGATCACCAGCAGAATACTTGGAGCGGATGTATACTGGTAGATATGCCCAAAAGCCCCAAAATGTCAGATATTCTCCCACCTTGAATTAATCAATAAAAGATAATCTTGGGAAAAGGTCTTGATTCGACTCCTGCGTAAATAATGTTGATACTATTGGACAAGTGAACAAAAGTCGATTAGTTTGTTAAAATAATAATAATACTAATAAATCCACCAACAACAGTTACAAATCTCCAACAATAAAATTATATTTCTGATCAATTGTGATAAACAGAAAGCTAAAAATACATTTGTGTTAAATCTCAGCCCTTCTCTTCTGTTATGTACATTACTAGTCGACAGTGATCTAATTATTTGTTGTGATAACTTGATTTACCAGGTAAGAAAGAAGCATTTAAATCATTCTTTTATAAAACATTTATCATCTGATATTAGATGTATAAAGTTTAGTTATATAGATTTGCGAGGAGTAACTTTCCCCCCAGCATAAAACAACTTTTAATGTCTTTGGAAATAAGTCATGTATTCACCTGTCTGTACAGCTGCTCCACACTAACCTGTCTGTACAGCTGCTCCACATCTCGCTCAAGTCCTCTCTTCTCTCTGGACATCTCAGTCCCTCGACCTTCCAGCCTGCGCACGTCCTGCTCTAGACGCAGCTTGTCGCTGGACAGCCTTGTGCGCTCGAGTGCAGTCTGAGAAGTCTCCAAAGCCACCTGGTTTAATCTTCTCTCCAGTTCAGACTGGCGTTCACGAGACTCCCTCTCGGTGTTGGCGAGTTTGCGGTGGAGCTCGCTCTCTTGGAGCTGTGACACAAGAACCAACACACTGACTCACCGTCCTGGAGCTTAGCGAGTAACATTCAGTACTCCTCCTCCTAGTAGAGGATGTTCCTCGTGATCTGTATGACCTTGGAGTCCAACAACCTTAAGGCTCCATTGTATACACACACACACTGGTTGATTTCTAAACCTTAAGTACCGGAACACACTAGTGGAGCCCCTCCCATGAATTTAAAAAAAATTTAAGCTTCAAAAGACACGTTTTTAAGCCATTATTTTCTTATAAAAACAGAAGAAAATGTTTTCAAATGTATCATGATGTGATTGTGTCTTAATGTCCTTCAATTAAATTTAATGCAAATTCTCACCAGATAATTAATCTATTTTTTAACTATTAGTTTTACTATGCACACAGGAATCATAGGAGTGATTAGAAATTTAAAGTCATAGATTACACATAACAAATGTTTTAAATCTCTAGAGATGTATTTTGAATTAAAAATACACATAGGCTATTATACAAGGTTTGGCTATTAAATAACCGAATTGATGCTCTAAATAATTGTATTTACAAAATAACTCAATGGACGTGTTACCACCTTTAATGTAGTCCCCTCCCCGATCCCTACACCTCACCTTCAATGTAGTCCCCTACCCGATCCAAAACACCTCACCACACGAATCTTCCACTGTGGGAAGCAAGGTTTCAGGTCCTTTTCTGAGAGGCTGTTCATGAGCTTTGTCACTTTTTCCTTCACAGCATCAACAGACTCGAAACTGGTTCCTTTTAGTGCAAACTTGATCTTCGGGAACAGAAATAAGTCACACGGGGATAGATCAGGTGAGAAAGGTGAATGTTTCAACACCGGAATCTTGTGCTTCGCAGAGAACCTCTGGATAGACAGCGCTCTGTGTGCTCCTGCGATGTCCTGGTGAAGAACCTCTGGATAGACAGCGCTCTGTGTGCTCCTGCGTTGTCCTGGTGAAGAACCTCTGGATAGACATCGCTCTGTGTGCTCCTGCGTTGTCCTGGTGAAGAACCTCTGGATAGACAGCGCTCTGTGTGCTCCTGCGTTGTCCTGGTGAAGAACCTCTGGATAGACAGCGCTCTGTGTGCTCCTGCGTTGTCCTGGTGAAGAACCTCTGGATAGACAGCGCTCTGTGTGCTCCTGCGTTGTCCTGGTGAAGAACCTCTGGATAGACAGCGCTCTGTGTGCTCCTGCGTTGTCCTGGTGAAGAACCTCTGGATAGACAGCGCTCTGTGTGCTCCTGCGTTGTCCTGGTGAAGAACCTCTGGATAGACAGCGCTCTGTGAGCTCCTGCGTTGTCCTGGTGAAGAACCTCTGGATAGACAGCGCTCTGTGAGCTCCTGCGTTGTCCTGGTGAAGAACCTCTGGATAGACAGCGCTCTGTGTGCTCCTGCGTTGTCCTGGTGAAGAACCTCTGGATAGACAGCGCTCTGTGTGCTCCTGCGTTGTCCTGGTGAACCCTTGAGCCGTTCTTCCACATTTCAGGTCTTCTTCTTCTTATACCTTCACGAAGGGTTGTCAAAACCTCCTTATAGTAAACCTGGTTAACAGTCTGACCTTCAGGTAACCAGACAATGTGAACAATCCCTCGGATATAAAACAAAACTATCATCATTGCTTTGAGATTTGACTTGCTCATCCGTGATTTCTTTTGTCTCGGTAAACTGGGACTCTTCCGATGCATGGAATGGCGCTTAGTTTCAGGGTCGAACTGAAAAAACCATGATTCGTCACAAGCTATCACATTTTCTAAAAAGCTTGGATCATTTTCGATGTTATGGAGGATGTCAGCACAAATGTTCATTCGAGTTTCCTTTTGCTCAGGAGTGAGCAGTTTTGGACACCATTTTGGGGCAAACTTTTTTCATGTGTAAACTTTCATATAAAATTTGTATAACAGTTTCCTTATTGATATAAACAAAGTCAGCGACTGCTCGAATTCTCAGACGTCGATTATTTCGAACAATTTCACCAACTTTGTCAATATTAGCATTTGTTTTTGATGTGCGAGGATGGCCGGGGCGCGGATAGTCTTTTTGAATTGTTTCCTCCCTTCCCTAAATTTTTTAAGCCAATAAAAAACTTAAGTACGAGATAAACACTGATCGCCATAAACTTCCTTTAACAAGTTGTACATTTCTGTAGCGGATTTCCCAAGTTTTACAAGAAACTTCACGTTGACACGCTGCTCACCTTTCACACTCAACATAATTCCGACGGAGCTCAGGTACACGGTCCACTTCGAACAAAGGCTACGACCTTGAAATTTGGAAGGTAGAGGGAGAAAATAACATAGATGAATATCTGACCCTGCTGGTTGTTCCTGAGACCTCAAGTACGTGGAAAAAAAATTAGTCCGGTTGTTTAGTAGCCACACCTTAAAAGATTGTCCATTTTAGAAGCAACTCCACGGCCGTTCCATGTTTTAATCATATTCAATGCCTCTAGACCTTTCCTTACTCTGAATGTCTGTGGCAGAATGCCGTCCTGAAACTAGCCACGAGTCAACATACAGGGAGGGCTTAAATAAACAAAGAGGGGGTCAATTGATTCTTATAAATAAAATACCAGAGATGGTTGTTGTCTTAAAAGATGTTCTTAGTGATGTCATAATCAAATTCATCCGGGAGAAATCCTTCTAGCATTCACTGGAAGATGTAACAACTGACTTGATTATATTCTTCGATACAAAAAGACTGTTCTGAAATGTCTTAATATATATATATTCTCGGAAACTCCAAGTTAATTGTCTTTCATTGAGTTTGAACCAGGCAGTGAGCTTGATTTCATTTTCCCCATAAGTTATTTACACATTTTTGAACCAGTTTTTTTTATGTCTATTAATGTTTATCAAGTTAACAATCTTCAAATCTTGTTCACTAAGTCTCTTCTCAATTAATTGTTTCAATGTTTCATAGAACTTCTCAGGATCTAAAGGATCAACACTCTTGCGTCCTTCCCCTTTATGAAGAAGAACTCCCACAAAATTAAAATGTTGCTCTGCTTCTAGGGCCGTGGTAAGATAAGTACTGGGTACTGATTTTATACTTTCAAACAAAGAAACCGTTGATTTAAATTTGTTGTTTACAAAGCCTAGCTCAACTCATATCCAGTAACGCATCACACATCAAGACAAGATCTAAAATGAAGATTGCATCGGTAATTTTACTCGGTGATACACCTTGTGATGAGAGAAAACGAGGCTGCGTATTAGGGACTGTTGGGTTTTGTTTGCGAAGAATGAAACGGCTATTTCCTCATTTTTATAAGGGTTTGCAAGAAAATTCGCCAAACCTTTATTTATGACGTGGTTATTTTGCTGTTCCTATCATGTTAATTCACATGTGCTGTTCCTTAATAATAATAAATTAATACAATTCAATTAAAATTATTTGATTCCTAAATTTTAGGAGTCTGCGAGCTTGAGTTTTTTCATTCGAGTCGAGTATTTATAAAAGCTCTTGAGTTTGAGCCGAGTATATTCATGATTTTAAAATGTTAAAAAAGTATATTTAAACACATGTTCTTAAAATATGAATGACACTTATTTTTATAAAGCGTAAATACTATTGAAAAAAAAAAGTTAAATAATGGAAATATCAGTTTTTAAATTAGAACTAACACTTATAAAACACAATTTAAAAATAGAAACAACACTCAAATAAAAAATCTAATTTAAATAGTTTCACTCTCCTGTCTTAAGGACATTAAAACTACAATAACGATTATAAAAAAGTTAATAAAAAGAATAATTGCATGATGGTTTGGAAATGTTTAACATGACATTGTAGAAACACTCTACAATAATGTAAAGTGATAGTGGAGGAAACCAACCTGAAAGGATAGTTAGATTAGGCCTAGATATAAACAAACAACTTCTCTCTTCATGTCTTCTTAAACTTTTACACTTCCCACTTCTTCAAAACTTCCACAGTTGTACATTAGTTGAATTTTCGGGAATATGACTTTTTCATTATTTTATCTTCATATGAAAAATAAATATATTTCCGAAAATTCAAAACAATGTGCAACTGTGGAAGTTTGAAGAAGTTGGAAGTGTAAAAGTGTAGAAAGAAAATAGAGAAGTTGTTTGTTTATATCTAGGCCTAATCTAACAATCCTTTCAGATTGGCTTCCCTCACTATCACTTTACATTATTGTACAGTGTTTCTACAATGTCATGTTAAAAAGTAGAAATGGGCCACACGAATCTTTAAATCCACCGAATCCTGACAGGTATTCGAGATTCAAGAATTTGGTGTTTTATTGGATTCGGTGGTCGAATCTTTCACTTCATAAACAAAGCATAAATTTTGATTTTTCAATTCAAAAATTACTAAGTTAGACCTACTTTAAAAGCACAACTTAATCTGTAATCATTATTTTGTCTGACAAAAGAGATTTACATGAATAAAATCTTATTTTAAAAAAAAAGTAATAATTGTTAGGTGTAGAAAATTTAACATGCCTAATACCGTACCCTTCTAGCCCTACAGGAAACTTTGGACTCAACCGTTTCGGCACATGCTCACTTCTGAAACTTTCACTCACGAACAATCTTGTACATATTTTAATGGACACATTAAAACTGTTCAAAAACTGAAAATCAAAACTAGAATTACAAATAAACTCGAAATAAATAAAATAAATGATGTTTTTTTTTAAAAAGAAAAATAAGAACCCAGCGGCCAGAGTGATGATTAAAATAAACATGACTGTTAATTATTACTACCCAACTGGTTTTAATTATCTACCACTACGCAAATAACCCCAATTTATTGCATACGATCCTTAAGTTAGATAATAAATACTGTCAACAGTCAGACAGCGATAAAACTGTTTATTTATCCCTATCGACCTACGCATCGTATATCGATTGTTTGTTTAAAATCAATTCATGTAATCTGATCACTTAGTAAGCGCTCTCGAGTTTTAAGGATCAAATAACGACAGTTAATTCATCATTATTTTTTAAATTGATTTTAACTAAGCGTTTATTATTTTTTCTCAAATGTTATTGAAGTTATCGTAAAAATATTCAAACGCAGTCTTGCCTAATAAAATAGGAATGTATTCTCAAACAGTGATATATTGCACGAATCGAATATATTGGTTTTCTATGCGAAGATAGATAATAGATATAAAAAATACAATAAAAGTAATAATAATAATAAATACATATTTAGGCATTATTGAGTTCACTATTTCCAATATATGTTTATTGTTAAGCGTGTTGTTTTAGTCTTTTTTTATAAGTGTATTTTTATTTTAGCTTTATTATCAAAATAAATGATACCTCAAGATGACTAAAGTTGATCAGAAGGTAATTAGGCCTAATATGTTTGTTTATTTCACATGTTTTTTTTTGTTTTTTTTAGAAACTTAACTCATTCTATCAACACTTTTAATGATAAACTAAAGACACTCAAATTTTGATTGATTTGATTTTTAAACAATAATACGAGTCTAGATTGTTAAATTTGTCTGGATTTTAACCAGTATTTTGTGAGGGGTGGTTGGGGTTGATTGAAATTGTAAGTACGATTGAAATAAATCTAGGCCTATATTCTGTAATGTAGGTCTATTTGTAGATCATTAAAATTTCTAACAATTTGCTAGGATTTGGATTTGAGATTCCAAAATAAACTGTAGATTCGGATTCGAAAAATAGTGAATTCGACCCATCTCCAATAAAAAGTTAATAAAATCGACGTTTTAATAAGCTAATATTTCCCAAAAATATGCTTCAGTAACTTGATTTATCCTATGAATAAATGTAGGAATCATGAACAATTAGAAATTTGAAGTGTTTCGTATTTTGTTTATTATTCCTTAGGGTAATTGTACATGATCACGTTTTCTGTTCCATTTCCATTTCTCTATGCGCAGTTGCACAGGATCTTGTTAGACATTATCTTACTGAGAAATTTATTTCAATTCAATTTTTAATGGTTATAAAAGTTTATGCTAATTCTTTAAAATTAAAATAATATTTCTAGCAAACAATATTAAATAGTAAGTGCTTTTTTAATACAAATGTGTTAAGTTTGGTAAAATATGTATTGCAATATATAAGATCAATATTGATTTTAAACAGGTTAACTAACATATTTCTATAACTAAATAATAACTAGACTTGAGCTAGTTTTGTAGCTAAACATATTAATTAATACAAATTTTAAATACCTTAAGTTTGAAAACATTTAACATAATAGTGTATTCTTGATATTACATTTTTAATTTAACATAGATTATTATTTTAGAAAGGGACCAAGTAAAAATAGTAAAAAGAATCATTCAATTATTTAATAATCTTCTTAGCTATTTTTATTTTCATTGCTCTGTCATGGCAATACAAGTAAACAACTTCAATCAAGGATAATTCAAAATGGACGACAGTACTTAATACATTTACCGGCCGTAATTGGTTTTAAGGTTCTATTACGTTATTAATGTGAAAATTGAAATTAATTTTTAACAATTTGTTAAGTAACCGAATGATCTGTAAGTGGAAATACTGATATTATCTCAATTAAATAGCCTGTTCTTACCATTGTGTTTTAAACATTGATTATAAAGTGAACCAGGTGGAAGCTCGAAAATGATGAGCTCACAAAACTTTCAATCTCAATCTCGAGCTTAAGCGACGAGCTCGGAATACGAGTACTTGCAGTCCTACTAAATTTTAAAATTTCTATTTTTTTTTTCTTCCAAAATTAAGGCAAATTAACATATTTAAAAAAATATTATATCTACATTTCACTGTTATTTTGTTGTAGTGCATTTAGTTTTATACAAGCAATTATTTTTATTTAATATCCTATATTAGATATTTTTGGACCACTATCGCTTACCTTACAGCAAGATTTATTATATCGCTTACATCATGAATAAATATTTAGGCCTACACACAATGACTGCGTTTTTCAAAAACCTCTTATAATGAATAATTTCATATAGTTCTTTTTATATATTTATTAGGCCTAGTTACTTACATTGGCAAAGAAATATTTTCATTCACATGACATAACATGAAAATCTAAGTATTATATTTTTCTAAACTCAGAACAATTTAACCCACACATTTGAGAACTGTTTACAAAACTATTTATATCAATATAAATGTTAGCCACACATGTTTTTACAGGCAGCTCGTATGTAAACCAGCGTTGCACTTAGCACCTTGAGTACGTGACCACCGCCATTGTAAGTGTACTAAGCTCTTAAGTTCCAATAACAACTATTTACGATTGATTTTAGTTGCCAACCTTATATAAAATAAAAGAGGGAAATGTTCTTTTTCCACTGATATATGACACTACTACACTATCTATCAGTTAAAACGAGAACTAGCGCAAATCTAGAGAGCCGGCCTTATCAGCTCTGGCACTTTTTGCAATAGTAGGCAGAGCCAATCAGAGCGGCTCGTGGCACTAAAAGGGTTAATGTCCTTGCTTGGACCTAGCGTGCAGTCTTTTAAAGTAAGAAAACATAGAATCAATCTATCAATATTTAAATATTGTTATGTGTAAAAGTAGCCATCATGAATTTTAATGCTAGCTTCAGGCGGAAAAAAAAGCATAAATTCTGCATCTATCTGAATCTAAGACAAGTTCCTCCCCCCCTCCCCCCAAATTTGTAGCTTCAAAATCTAGGGGTCGTCTTAAAATTGCAGACTAAGGAATGGGTTTGGCCTTCATCAAAAAATAACATTTTACAACTTTATTTAATATTAATACAATACTGCAGAGCTGCTATTTTTTTAAAGGGATTTTATCCATTTTCGCGGATTTTAAAGGTATAACACAGAGCACAAGAAATTTTAGGCTATTTTTTTAGGTTATTGTTAAAAATAACTACCTAGTTGTGGTACGATACGATACTCGATAAGCATAGTATAGACTGGTATCGCACTAATTGATACTAAACGCTAAAAATCTTGATACCACTCTCCACTCACCACTGTTAACTTCTCCGATTGGTTGGGGCTAGTGATGGGCATAATCGGCATGAATTTTATTTAATTGTTCTCTTTTTGATTACTTTTCCAATTACTATATTAAAATTTCAGCCATTCACAATAATCAGAATGGATTTAAAAACCAATAATGAACTATCAAATTGTTATGTATTTGATTCATAAAACTTTGCCTACACAGCTAGCGCTTGTCAAGTAAGACGTGAGGAGAAAACTAGAATCAATTTCAAACAAACAATTGATAATACATAAGAGTTTATTAAACAATTTTAGCTAGGGCTGTCAAACTTGAGTTTTAATTCATGAAACTCCACAAAATATCTAACTTTTGAATAATAACAGGTAAATTATTATCTTTGATTAGATGTTCTGTTTTGAAATAAGAATAAAGATGTTAGTTTAACTATCACTAATCTTTTACACTTGTCTATCATGGCGGCCGACTTTTACGGTAATTCATAGCAGACGTGTTTATCGGTTAGATTTTTTGTAACGTGTGAAATGTGTTTACCTTCTTCAGTTTGTTGTATATTTATCCTTTGATTTCTTCTCTTTACTTTATATTATTTTAATTCCTGTATATCATTGTGAAAGTGAAAGGGTTACGTTTCAGAAGCCAGCGCGTTAATAGTCGAGTCCAATGTTAGTATTTGGGGGGAGTAGCATATGTATGTGACTCAGATTTTCACTAATGACTATCATTTTGTAATAATAAAAATTAACTTCTCATTGTTTTAGTGAAACTTTTTCAAAGTTAACCTTTAATGCAAAAGCAATATTTGAGACAAAAAATAAATTCCTTAACAATTCTGCAAGCATAAGTAGATTTTGAGTCAACATAGGTGTTTTGTTTTGTAAATAAAAAACAATTTGTTAGCATTACAAAATAAGTCTACCATAATTATGTTCTTCATTAATGATAAAATAAATACCAACTACATAAAATCTATCCAAAACCAATGAAAAAACTGCGGGTCGTTTTGGATTCGGATGAATAAAGTATCCTCAAAACACTCATTTTTTCCTATAAAATAAGAAACAACAGATACTATCCGTATAAACAGCAGCCCTGGTGCAGCACCATTGCTAGTGTCACCAAGTGGAAACTTATATTGCAGTTTGACCCGCCTCGGTGGTGTAGTTGGCTAACACGCTTGTCGTGTTGAGCTCGACTGGTGAGGACGGGGAGATCGAGGTTCGAATCTCGGTCAGGTGGACTGGTTTTTTTTTCCTAAATGGTTTTCCACTCTCCCTCCACTCGAATGCGGGTTCACTTCCTCTAATTCAACCTTCCCAATTCCTAATCCATTAGCGTAATTAGTACTTAAAGCGTATAACCCG
>CABFOV010005317.1:0-43625 GCA_902141375.1 Timema poppense
GAGGAGCAGAGATGTACCAAGTGTCTTTGACAGATACATCTTCTCTAATGAACTAGGGTCTGCTAATTACGCGCTCGCTCGTCAGTGTGGCCACCCAGTCGCTTGCGCGCTCGCTCGCTTGTCAGTCTGGCCGAACCCTTACAGGTAGCCCTTTTTAAAACAGATAAGAGATTCTTAAACGTCAGTGTTCCCAGGTCCAGGTGTTAGAAGCTAGATCCATATCTTACATTTGTATTATGTCTAGTCAAAAAAGGTGTATGCACCAAATGACCAGATACCATGCGATTGTTTTTATTTATTTTATTTAGAAAGAGATAAGGAGCGATATGTCAAGCTTCTAAAATTTCACAAAGTTGTTCAGCCTGTACAAATTGGCTTTCTCAGAGATTAGTGATTGGAGATTTAACTTTTTTACTTGACATACCTGAGAAACAAAGGTAAACTATTTTGGCAATAAACAAAGGCTAGAGAGGGTTGAAAAGTTCAAGAAGGGGGAATTGGCTCCTCTGCTGGTGGCAGATTATTACTTGAGTCAATAAAGATTCGACTACAAATAAAAAAATGTAATATTGTCTCTTATTCTCAATCATATAAAATACAATCAAATTCATTGACTAAAACAAAGAAAAGTTGTTAATAACAAGAAAGTTTGGCTACCAAAAGGTATTTCAAACATCAATAGCGGAGCTAATTTTCGTCTCCTTGTCTACTGGGCTTTAATTGGCTATATCCTCTCCTCACATTCTCAATGGCTGACACTTCTCAAGTTTAATGATTATACATACTTGAAAATAACAATTTCTTGCTATAAAATTTAATTTTCTCAAGCAGTCAACCATATTTTCTTCTGTTATTTCTGACGTTGAGTAAAAATCTTGAAGCGCTGTCATAAAATATGTCTTTATCAATTATTGGGAAAGCACTGGAAAATTGGTTAATATCATCTACCAGACAGTGCAGTTAAAGAAACCACAAAAGCATTACAAATTCTTGTAACTATTTCTATGACCACATTGGAAAGTGAGTGCTGTTTATAACCTGAAGTTAATCAAATCTTATTTAAGAAACACCATGAGTGAAGACAGGTTAATTAATGCTTTGGCCATGTTGTCTATAGAACAGTTGATAATTCACAAGATACCAGACTTTAACAAACTAGTCATATAAAAATTAATTTTGGACAGAAATATAAGATTAGATTATTATTTAAAACAATAAGCTTACTGACTAATTAATTCTTATCCAATTAATATGTATAGTGCTTGATATCGTGTTAAGAACCTATTTATATAGAATTTTTATTTACTGGTGTGTGTATTTCACGATGGACAGCTTTTGACTTCAAACTAAGTGGATTTTTTTTAACCTTTATAACTTTATCAGATTTATACTTTTTATAAAGTTATATGTAATTAAGAAAAATCACCAATTAATCAGCATGAGAGTCACCGATATATAGAGTGATATATCATTGAAAAGATCAAAGAAGATATTTTAATAAAATCAACAAAGCACACATTTAAGTAGTATTTCAACTACCTTTTATGGTACTAACATTCCAAATCCATAAGGCATAATTGCTATTCAGTTATCCCTTAAGTTGAAACTTTCCCTCCCATGTTCCAGCTACAAGGAGAATGCTAAGAGAATATCACAACTTTACAAAGATCAGCCTGAGACTCCTCTACAGAGAGCCATCTTCTGGACAGAATATGTACTGAGGAACAATGGGGCCCATCATCTCCGATCCAGCTCAGCTGACATGCCATGGTACCAATATCTGTTGTTAGATGTCATTGCTGTGCTAGCTACTGGAGTTATACTAGTGTTGTTATTGTTATATAAGTTACTCTCTGCTGTGTTCAGACTGGCAAACAAGACAACAAAGAAGAAACAACATTAAGTCATTGTTGTGCTAGGTACTGGAGTTGTACCAGTGTTATTGCTGTTATTTAAGTTACTCTCTGCTGTGTTCACACTGGTCAACAAGACAACACGGAAGAAATATATCATTAAGATGTCATTGTTCTGGTTACTGGAGTTATACTGGTGTTATTGCTAATATTTTAGTTACTGGAGTTATACTAGTGTTATTGCAGTTATATATTTTAGTTACTGGAGTTATACTAGTGTTATTGCTGTTATTTAAGTTATTCACTGCTGTGTTCAGACATGACAACAAAGAATAAACAATATTAAATATCTCCATTACTTTTAAGTAAATGTAAAAAGTTTGACTTTCATTTGGGGTCTGTAAGCTCAAGTTTAGAGGAATTAATATCAAGTTATCGAATTTTAGAAGTTAAGTTTGACAGACAAACAAATCAGACGGACATACAAAGAACCACCCATAACTCATAGTTTTGTGGAGACTAAAAACAGGCACCTATTGTTGGCCAAGGTAAATTATAAAACTCAATAATTAGTAAAGATTATTTTTATTATTTATTATATTCTTTTTTAAAAACATCAATTTTGTTCAACTAGTAGTCTACTCTACTTGTTCTAACTTTGTTAACATAAAAGCTGATCCTCGAATATGCCTCGCATGTTTTAGGCCCTACTGCACAATTGTTTTGCCAAATTCTTTTTCAGTCTAAATTAAAACAACCAATAGCAACAAAATTGTTTTTTTTTATGATTCTGACACCAAAATAACTAATCCTTTATAAATCCCAAGCGTTTTTTTTTTTTTTNTAAAATAAAACTATTATTTTGGTTAAAATTTTTAGAAAGTGACTATTGAATACAAACAAAAACTTTCTTAACTCTTCAATAGAAAAAAATTAAATTAAAAATCTGAAGGAATATTTATTTTAAGATGGAGATTAATACCAAAGTTTTATTGATATGTATAGGATTAATAAAAAAAATTACTGGACAACAAAAAATATAACAATACATTTAATTTTCTAATTTAATTAAGGAGTTATATAGTGACAGTAAAATCACATACTTATTCTGCTATTTATTTAGGACTAGACTATAACACTGGAGTGTGGATCTTAAATACACACAGCTAAAAACTGAGTAGGTGTGAGAAGTTCTTTGGACTTAAAAACTAACAACTTCTTGGAAAATTGCATATTTTCTTTATTGTTAATTTATACACAAGAAAGAAATTGAAGATAATGGAGTGTAAGAGGTCACATAATAATGAGTTACATACTTTGCAGACATTATTAGGGTAATCAAATTGCGCAGGACTCACTTCGGTGGCCACATGGTCTAAGGTGCTACTCTTACAGACACTAGACCGCCAATGACAGGGAGAATGAGGTTAGAATCTTGGTCGAGTGTACTGAGGATGGTTTTACAAAGTTGTTTTTTATACTCTCTCCATCTCCATAATGGGGTATACTTCCTCTAAATATAACCTTCCTAATCCCTAATCCCATTAGCTTAGTTACTACTCAAGTATTTAGCCCAAATGGGTAGTGAGACACCGTGCTAAAAAATATCTCACAGACTATGGTGGGTAGAATATGCAGTGCACATTCAAGATATTGACTGGAAAACCTAATGGGAAGATACAAATGGGAAGACTTAGATGATAGGAAGATAACATTTGGATAGAATTAGAGTTGAAGAAGATAGGGTGTAATGAGGTGTACTGGAGAAAACCTGCTCAAGATAAACAACACACATTTGTATGTGCGGCAGTGAACTCTTGAGCTCATATGCCAAATGTAAGTTGGTTATTTACACAAAAATTAAGAATATTTAAAAACAAAGTTGTTGCGGGTTTAGTTTTTAGATACAGTATGTTAGTTTGTGCTAAAACATTTATAAGTTGGTTTATATTGTGATTTTTTTTTAAATAAATAAATATAATCAAATAATGTTGAATGCATTCATGTACTATTCCTATGATTGCCACCATATGCATAGGAAATAATTGGGGATCATTAGTAGCTCAACAACAAATAAGATTTTTACTATTCGAAAAATAGAAAAAAAGTGTGAATACAACATGATGGTTCATCAATCATACATAAATTTTAATAAGGCCTATGATTCGGTTAAAAGAAATAAACTATATGAAACCTTAGTGAAGTGTGGGCTGTACAAAAAACTTGTTGTCAAGTTAAATGAGGTATGTATGAGTATTACGCATGGCAGGGTACATGTTGGATGTCACTTATCAAATACTTTCAAAATACATAATGGGTTGAAACAAAGAGATGTACTTTCCTCACTACTTTCTGATGTAGCCTTAGCGTATGCTATTAGGGCGATGCAAGAGAGTAGGGCAGGGTTGACATTAAACAGTACAGTGCAGCTATTATAAGAAATGCAGACATTTTATTTGAGGCTAGTAAAGAAATAGGTTTAGAAGTGAATACTGAAAAGACTTAGGTATATGATCACACAGAGAGGGGTAATTTAGATATTACTGAGAACAACGTATCAGTTGACAGGGTTAATGAGTTTAAATATCTAGAGACAATTTTAACTAGCAATAACAAAATAAAATTGAACATTATGAAAAGAGTAAAATCGGGTAAAGCATGCTACTACTCGATAAGTAAATTGTTGACATCTCGCCTGCTTTCAAGGTTAAATCTCAGAATATACAAAATAATTTTAAAGGTTGTTTTCTATTAGTGTGAAACGTGGTCTCTTACCTTACATGGCAAAAACAAGGTGCTTAGGACAATATTTGGTACAATAAATGATGAGGCTACATGGGAGTGGAGGAGGTTATATAATGATGAGTTACATACCCTGTACACATCACAAAACCTTGTTAGGATAAACAAGTCTTGTAGATTACAGTGGGCAGGACATGAAGCGCAAATGGGAGAATCTTGTTCAGGATATTGACTGGCAAACCCAATGGAAAGACCTAGACACAGATGGGAGGGAGGATAGCATTAGAATGGACCTGAAAGAGATAGGGTTTAATGAGGTTGACAGGATAGAACTAACTAAAGATAGAAACAGGGCATAATGAGGTTGATTGGATAAAACTAACTCAAGATAGGGATAGGGTGTAATGAGATTGATTGAATATAACTAACTCAAGATAAGGATAAGGTTTAATGAGGTGGATTGGATAGAGCTAGTTCAAGATAGGAGGTATAGGGTGTAATGAAGGGGATTGGATAGAACTAACTCAACACAGGGATAGGTAGCTTACTTTTGTAAGGGCAGCAATGAACTTTCGAGTTCCAGATGCCAAAGAGTATTAAGAGTTTATAATATCCTATTAAAATAACCACTTGCAGGTAAGTGGTTTGGGGCCTGTTTTCTTCCTTATACCCTGGGAGGTTTTGGTTTAATCAAAACCTCAGTACAATTAAGTTTTTTTCCAAAAATCTTTGATTTTTGTTTTCAGGTGAAAATTGATGGTCTATATGATTTCACTCCATTCAACCTATGTCCTATGTATATAAAGCTTATAATAAATAGTAGAGGTTATATTTCATTCAAATATTCATTTAAAAATGTAATAATAAGGGCAAATTATGTGTGGAATAAAATTAGCAAACTTAATTTTTATCTAAAAATGTATTTATTATTTATATTTGGTTGTTGTTCTATTTGACAGTTTTCACTCGCTATCTTAATTGAACGATATGACCATTTAAAAAAAACAGTTTTATTTCTTGATTTAAAAACAAATACCCTGATAAGAGCTGTGAAAAGTGCTTTGACATAGTTCCAACAGCTCTCAGACAATTATTGTCACATAAATTGCAAGCTAATTGAACCAAGGTCAAAGAAAAGAGAGGAGATAATAGTTGGGAGAGCTAGTGACGTATTAGAATCATACATCTCAGTCTCTAAAAAGGATGCTCCAGTCTTACATTTTGCAGGGAGGTAAGTTTACATATCGGTATTATGATATATTTCTTGATTTATTTGTATATACTGTTAAACATTTTTTGTAATGTTAGGCATTTTACTGCTTGTTAAGAATATTGAAACTTAAGTCAACAAATGTAAGACACAAAAGGAGAATAAATCCCAATAGTGTGTCATTGTAATAATCTTGAAAAAGAATGCTAAATAATAATAGAAAATATCCACCCTAATTCTACATGTACATTAAAGATTATCTTATATTGTAATGTCATACTTTAGTAATTGAATCATGAAACATTTTATTAGATTGTTTTGATCAAGTTGATAGTTTCATTTTTGAAGTTTTTACTAATCAATAATTGTCACATAAGCTGGATTTGAACACTGAACACATTATAGCGGCAATTCTGGAAGCTCTTAAAAAGTGTGTGTGCGGTGCTAAACTGAGGGGGTAGTCTGTAGACCCTTTCTCGGTAGAATTTTGAAACCTGGATGACTCTATAAGCTATTATGAGTGGGCCTCTACCAACAAATATTTGAAATGTATAATTGATACAGACACTCAAACACTGGTTGGTTGTTCGTAAAAATAAATTTCTTAGAAAACAGCCATATCACAGGCGCACATCCACGTGTATGCACACACAATAATGGCCTGAGGTAAATTTTGCTGCCAGGCGGGAATACTTTTTGGCACCCCGCTATGTAACAGGGATATAAGAGGAAAATATGAAAATGAGTCTTAAAACTCGACCTAGCATTATTTTCTTATCACACCCATACCCACACCGTTATATTAGGTTGGTGCTCTATTTTCCGCAGCCTTAAGCCGCCCCTGCACACACACACAAACTTTTTTTTATAGCTTTGAGACAAAAAACTAAAATTTTAACCAACCTTAATACATTTCTCACTTTTTTTAAAATATTATTTTACCGCAATAAAGTATTTTAGTTTCATATTTGAGAATAATAGAGGGGAGTGAAGTAAATTTAATTGAGTAATTTATTCTGTGGTGAGGAGGGGGGGTAAGCAGGAATACGAGTATTTTCAAGAGTGGCAGTGCCCCTCCTCTAGCCTACCACTGTTTCCCCCCAGTTCCACCATCTCTAATAGTACTATCTTTCAAAGATCAGATGATCATTATGACTTTATACATAAGGCCGTTAATAACCCTACTACATGATAATAATATAATATTTAGCACCGCGTCTTACTACCCGTTCGGGTTATACGCTTTAAGTACTAATTACTCTAATGGATTAGGAATTGGGAAGGTTGAATTAGAGGAAGTGAACCAACATTTGCGTGGAGGGAGAGTGGAAAACCATTTAGGAAAAACCACCCCAGTTCATCCGAACGAGATTCGAACCTCGATCTCCCCGTCCTCAGCAGTCGAGCTCAACACGACAAGCGTGTTAGCCAACTACGCCACTGAGGCGGGTACATACTACTATATGATAGCCTTAAGAATAACTTCTAAAGGGTAACCTCTAAATACAATTTTAAGCCAAGTCTATTTATGCTAAAAACAATATTTTTTTAAATACAGTCAAATAGGGCTAATGTAGGTACTTTACAAGTTTTAAAATTCCCCAGGTTCCTAATTTTTTGGACCAAAGAATCCTTATGTACTTTAACAGTATTTTATACAAAAGGCTATAAATAAAAAAATCTAAGCATTTTTAGTCACATATTTATTAGCACTGCGTCTTACTACCCGTTTGAGTATTATGCACTTACGCTAATGTGTTATGGTAGGGTGATTGGCACAAAGATGATATAAAATTGGTGTGAATTGGAGATAAAGATAGTAGTTTAAATAGTGTAGTGTTATGTTCTAATTTGTAGTTCAAAGATTATTGCAAAAAGTACCTGAAAATTCCAGTGACTTTATATTATTTCTGTGTTTTCATCTTGATTTTTCCCTGCCACAATATTTTCCTTTGACTTTTCCAGGTTTTTACTGTTTTGCATGTATGTTGTATCCCTGTCATATTTCATATTGTGGGAGGCAACTCAATGGACCTTTAAACTAGGAATGATCCAATCCTAAATAGTTTACTTATGAACCATGCATACAACACAATTAAATATAATATCACAATGTTTAAAAAAAATCAAATATTTTATTATTAAACGTTCAGGTTTTTTTCTTCTTATTATTGTACCTCTATACTTTGTGACTGTTAAAATAGCAGGAAGAGTGATTATTGTACCTATATACCTTGGGACTGTTAAACTAACAGGAAGAGTGCTTATTGTACCTATATACCTTGGGACTGTTAAACTAGCAGGCAGAGTGATTATTGTACCTCTATACCTTATGGCTGTTAAACTAACAGGAAGAGTGCTTATTGTACCTATATACCTTGGGACTGTTAAACTAGCAGGAAGAGTGCATATTGTACCTCTTTACCTTGTGGCTGTTAAACTAGCAGGCAGAGTGATTATTGTACCTTGCGGCTGTTAAAACTAGATGATGGTGATAGAGTTATATGTATTCACCTACAAGTGAGACAATTCAAGTATGAGTGACGAATGATGCTGAGCACAGGACAATGTCTGGATATCTCAATGGTAGAGTATTTGTGCATAAAGTCAAACATCCTTGGTTTGATAACTGTGTACAAATGTCATTTTTCAACTATCTCTGATTAAATTTAAATAAATAATTGAGGTGGCCAGGAATCATTTTGAAATTTTGACTAGTGCAATCGGAATGGTTTCACAGTATGGGTTTCTTTCTTCATGTCCTCTCTCTACCCAAATGATGGTGCATATCCTTAAAATATTCCCTAACTTGGCTAGATGATATTGCCCTTTGTTCCCCATGACCACCAATGAGAGAGAGCCTGCAATCTAAATTCACTTTTAAGAGTTATTTATTTTTGTAAGGTTTGGTAGTTTAAATATAAATTATAGCATTTTAATATATTATCAATATCATTAAAGTTATCAAAGAGGGAAAAAATATTATTCTTAACAAATGATTTTATAGTAAGGCATATTTCATGACATAAAAAAGTGATCATTTGATAAACAAATAAGTGTTTCCCTTGTAGTTATTATTATGTAAATAAAATATATTATTTGAGTGTTAAGAATATTTGTAAATTTAAAATGTTTTTCATGATAAAATATATATATTAATTTTCAGAAAGAAGTGATTACAGAACCTAACCGAAAATGAAGCCGTGTTTCATTATAACTGTCACATTAATTGGCCTTTACATCCAGCATGTGGGAACGGCTAACATTTTGGCGCTTCTGCAAATACCTTCTCCTAGTCATCATATTTGGAACCGATCCCTTATGTTAAAACTGTCCGAACGAGGCCATAATGTCACAGTATTTTCTGGCGACATTGAAAAAAACCCTGGACCAAGCTACAAACAAATCATCATTGAAAATCTGTATGAAGATATTAATACCAACTACACGGGGTTTAGTGACTTGAATGTGTACCAAGGCGTTCTTGAAGTTTTTGTGTGGTGTGAAAACCTGTGCCAGAAAGTGTTATCATCAAAAGCAGCCAAGAAGTTGTCGAGTCTTGCAAACACTGAGAAATTTGATCTGATAATAGTCGATATAACGGGTATGGAGTGTGTTTTAGGTTATATTCACAAGTTTGGTTCTCCCCCTGTAATCGGGATAACAGCTTACAGTCACCCTGTTTGGACAAGTTATGCCACAGGAAATACACACAACCCTGCTTATTTTCCTGAAATTACATTGCCCTTCAGCAATCGCATGACTTTCAAAGAGCGACTACAAAATTTTATGTTACATGCATTTACAATAATATCTAGAAATTATTATTATATGGATCGATTTGATAAACAGAGCCGTGCATATTTTGGTGATGAAATGCCATATGTTGGTAGCTATGAGAGAAATATGAGCATCATCATGGTGAACACCCATTTTAGTTTTGATTACCCACAACCACATGTTCCTGCCATCATACCGGTGGGTGGACTCCACTTGAAGCCTGCTCAAGATCTACCACAGGTTAGTACCTACTTCTCTACATTACTTATATTCTACTAGTGGCAGGTCTGCAAGAGTAACATGTTCAGGCTATTCCAAACGTTATTAATGATTTACATTTTTTATCTAGCAAAAGTTAGTACTAAAGCATTTTTTTTCAAACCCCAAGTTAAAACTATTACATATGGTTTATGTACCATAGGCCATGTTACCGAAAATGGCTGGGGAGACTCCTCGCGAGGCACCATGGCATTCAAAGGACCACCCACTCCCAGGCAAGCTCGGACCACATTAAGAGTGAGGTTTACCTTTGGAGAGATTTGAAGGAAAGTTAGAACTGGTGGATAGGTCATTATTGTTCTGAAAAAGCTGTTTGACCCACAAGATTAGTGAAGAACTGGTAGAGAGAGAAGGAGTGAGGATTATTAGTAGGAAAGCCAGGCTGAGAGGGGGGGGAGGGGAACGGTGACAAGTCAAAGTGAACAAAATATTTTACTTTAAGATTCTTACTTGTCTCTCATTATTTTTGAAGAATGTTTGCCTTCTAACATTAGTAAAATAACTGTTCTATTTTTTACTTTCTCATATACAGAAAGTAGTGTAATCGTAAACATTTTGCACCCAAGATTATGATGGATCTTGAAGTTTTATGTGCCCCTCCCCCCCCAAATAAAAAATATTAGTATCAGATTTCTGTGCATTGTTAACAAAAGAAGTAAATAAAGTGATCCCTATTTACCAAATCTATTTTTTAGCTAGCATACAAATTTATCTATATAAATAAAATGCTCATTGCCCCAACCCCTGGACCTGGAAATTTTAAATTTTTGGGGAATATTACTTTTAGGCCTTAGGTAATAGATATGACGATATTTTCCAAACTTCGACTTCTAAAAGGGAAAAAGAGGGGTTGAAATTTTTTTAAATTCACTGATGTATCTTTTGAACAAGCGGGCATTGATCTTTGAAATTTAAAATGAAGGTTTCTTTGTGAAATTTTTTTGAGGTTTTTTCAAATTCAATTTCCCAAGGGGGGAAGGAAAGCAGTAAGAGCCCTCATATTACGAACAAAAACATTCAATGTACCACAACAATGATCATACTAGCAAAGGTGTCAGTTTCATATTGTCTGAACCATCGATAACAAGGTCAGAGCTCTAATCCTGACTGTATATACTAAGTGTGGCTATCTGAAATTGTATCTCACTCTTACTATAAGCAAATGTGACTATCCTACCACTGAAATATACCTTCATTATTTACAGATAGTGTGCTCAATTCTTGTAAAGATGCGAATAGCCTGACCAAGTTGATAGAAGTGGCACATAAGTAAATGGTTAAAACCAAATCAATCCATGTTAAATAAATTCACAAACTTTATACAGCCCATAAAGAATAAGGCCTATATTTTTTTAAGTTAGTATATTCATTAATGCATATTTTATTTAAAAAATAGAAATGGTGTATTTTTAATACTTTACAATAAGAATATCTAATGTCAAGGGGTGTAATTAGAATGCATAAATTAGAACTAACTAAGCCTGTATTTTTTATATATCTTATAATTGCCAGCAGGGTTGTTGAATTGATTTACTTACACTCCCAAACGTACCCCAGGAGACCGGGATCTACCTTGGTAGTGCAGTGAGTGTAGATTATTTACAAACTTCACATCTTACAACTCATTCAAATTTGCCACATATTTTTACACAGTGTATCTACCAATCATTGGCCTACTTATGAAATTGCATGACTTTTCCAGGTTTTTCAAACAGAATTTTTTCTGCCACAACTGTTTTCTGGTCTTTCTTGTTAAATGATGGTTTTAACATTTATTACTTTGATTACCACACTGGTAACCAATTTTAAAATTAACATTTAAAAGCTTTAAAAAGGTTTTTCAAGTCAAGTATTTAAATTCTATGGGTTTTTTTTTTTGCTCATTTTAATTAAATTCCCAGACCATTCCCTGTTTTTCCTGCTACTTATAGTTTTTTTTCTCTCTTTTCTCTGCATGTTCCCACCCATTAAAATAATGAGATAAAGATGAAAAAAGTAGAATCACAGAAAGTGTATACAGCATTTGTGTGAAGGGAGAGTAGGAAACAATTTTGGATAAGTCACCTACCTATATACAATCACTGGGGTCCAAACCTCATCCCTTAATCATTGTAAAACATGATACTCAAACTTTTAGTCCTCGTGATCACCGATGTGAATGAACTTGATGTTTTGCTCTCTCTAACCAAACCATTTTCTCTTTGCATTTCCCAACATATTTACTCCCTGATATTAATACATAAACTTATTCTTAGCGTATTAATGAATAAAATATTTTATTTTATTATATAACTATCTTAAATAAAGTAAAGTAGATTTCCTTTCGAGCGTCTTGTTTTTTAATCAAATTTTTTTTATAACCAGGATGATTTCTACCATTTTTTTTACACCATTTAAAATAAATTAACAATTAATCATATCACTACATTAACAACTTGCACTGTACAATGTGTCCGCCCGACTGATCTGTTAGTAACCTTACACCTAAGTAAATATCGTTGAAAGACTTACAAACCTCTTTCCGCTCTCTGAGTGACAACAGCCAAGCATACTTAATGGGCTTTTTGCTAGAATAGAAGGAATGTACGAGGACCTATCTCCCCTATAATTTTAACTAGCAATATATTAAAATAGTTTAAAAGTGTTAATTCAGTTATTAATATAAAAAGCCATACTTGATTATACCATTGGAAGGGTAAAATATTTGTGTTGTGCATCTAGTCTGTGAAATTTTAAATTTCCTTCTAATTTCACCATTTGAAGTTTAAACATGTTTATTAATTTCTATATAATTTTTGTCAAATTACTAAAAGTTTCCATACAAATTTGGGTGACTAAAGCATTTTCACTATAATGTTACCTTCAATTTGACATAAATATTTTGTTATCATTCATATTAGTCGAGACAAAAATTTTATAAGATTAATCTTTAGTCTAATGGGTGTAATGCAGGTTGTATGCTGCTCCGTCTTTTGTAAAGCTCCTTCTTAAGCAAACAGACTAGTTACAATATCTGTCAATCACTCTGTATATACAATAAACTGTGATTTAAGAAAAATCATGCGTGTTATAAATAATGGAAATGGTCTGAATTGAGTTCCAAATGAGTAAATATAATAAAATTACCCCCTCCAAGAACCTCATTCCCTCCTAACCTGTTGAACAATGTCTGTAATGTTTACAACTGGCTCACCATAGTTGAAGACTTGTCAGTGGTAGGATCTACATCTCTCATCAGCTCAAATAATATTGCATGATAAGAAATATGTATTTGAGCCACATGTATACAAGTAAATCCTGAAAACCTGCTTATCTTTGGGAGCAGCGTATAAACAAGCAGGCAAGCTAGAGCATCAAGTCCCAGTTTTACTTATCAATGAAGTAAAAAAAAACATGTTTTGAAATTTGTCAAAAAATGTTTACTAAGGCGTACTTTTGAACATCTTAAAAGTCCTAAAGACCAGAAGTAAGATAGCTAACACCTCTATCTTGGAAAATAGCTAGTTTTTTTTTTGCAAATATCTCGTGATTTTATGGATAAAATAGTTATCAAAATTTAAAAAAAAGAAGTGAACCCTCCTTAACAAAAAATAAGGAAAAACTGGAGGTCCAAATAACAAAAATCAAAAGGAAATGAAAAAAGGGGGCAATAGGAGTGAATGATTTGAGTTCTGTGCTTTGAATACCCGAGTTTGAAGATTCTGAACTCAGATCTCACAACTAACACCAGTTGTGAAAGATGATATGTGGACGGTTAACCTCATAGAAATCGTTAAAAGGTATTCCTCCAAGAATTAAAGTCAACAAAAATTACAAGTTACACAACCTAAGGGATATGGTAAACCAAATCAACTAAATAAATCATGAAGTGGCTTCAAGTTGATATTTATTAAATAAGACATTAATTTCATATGAGAATATAAATAAAAAATTTATTGACGAAGACAATTTTTAAAATTTACACAAGTTTTCAACAAGCCGTTATTTCAATAATCTGATAGCAGGCGAAGGTTCAAAAAAGATAACAATATATATATATTTGAGCGCCAGCATCAAAGAACACAATAATCGAATGAGGCATTAGCCCAGTAATATCATTATCTGTAGATCACGACTTCAAATCATATTTCCCTGATGTAATAATTATTATGAAAATATAATCCTAGCTAGTCATTTAATATTAAATATAAATGATTTACAGTTAGTCCATGAGAAGTCTTCAAAATAATTAATCTACATCCCATTACAAACTAACGCTAAATAATATCAAAGCCATAACAAAGAATTCATTAGAACCTTTTCAATGAATAATAACAAGCTAAATCTTAATTACATAATTGAAAAACAATCTTTCAAAGAATCAAGTTAAATTTGACACTTTATTAAGACCCCTATTCTTTACTAAGATATCAAGATATTACCTGCGTAACTAACCGAATTTAATACTGGCATTACAGCCCAAAGTTAATGAAAGTCAATATTTTTCATATATGATAATCGATTCTCCTCAGATAACATGAATGAATCAATATTGTCTCTAATCGATGTTTTTGAATTTACTACACGAAATAAATAAATGATTCAAATACATTTTTATATAATATTTACCAAAAGGCCGAAAAAGAATTTAGAAAAAGATATAGAAGATAATATATAAAAAAATATATATAAAGAAATTAATTACGAAGCCAAAAGGAATTTAGATCTTACATTTTACAAATCTTAAGCCAGAGCTTCTCCTTCCCCCAAATATAATAAAGTCCAAGTGTGATGACTGGTTGCCCTGCCGACACTATATATACAATACAACCTAGAGACATTGGATGATGGGAAAAAGGGGTGGGAGACGAAAAATGGAACATTCGGGAACAAAATATGTGCATGACCAAAGCTTCTATACACTTCTCGGAGTTTCGAGGTCATCCTAAATTGTAGACAAGTGAAGTGTCTTTGCCGCTAGTGCTCTTTGCAGCTCAAGTTCTTTGCTTCTATTTTCACAATAACAGGTGATTATTCTCAATTATGTCAATGGTGCATGTAGTTGTATTGCACTTGAACGCGGGGAGCGGTGTGATGGGGTGAGTACCGAGTTTCTTATTTCTTGTGGCCCAATGCTACAAAAGGTTCCATTCATTTTTCTCATAACTATATTTTGCTACGAGTAAATTGGTACTGAATATAGTTACATCGCCGCCATCTTGGAAAATAGTTACAGTTTTATAGTACACTGAGCAACATGTGGATTTTAAAGAGTCTCTTATTTTTCATATGGAAAATCTTCTCGGTGCATGCTCACACTAAATGTTAGGCTTATTTAGTTTGGCTTTTTTTGATAGGAAGGAGTTGGTATGAATCATGGCAGGGTAAACTGAGAGAAGTGTTGCTTTAATTATTTTTCATTCTCACTCTGCACACAAATGTGGGCACATTTCTTTTAAAAATAACCTCTCTCGACCTTACTACAGTTGAATAATTAAAATGTATATAGTTCAGACACAGTGGCAGCTTGTAGTTAAAATTAGTGGGGGTGCTGCTGCATAAAATTTTTAGCTTCATTTTAAAATTGTGTAAAAGGTAAAAAACATGTATGAAAAGAAAATTTATTCAGGAACTTGATAAGATATTAACAACAAAAAAGCTTTTTTACTTTCTTCAACTTAAATTGTTAAAGTTCAAGCTTGATCTATTCATTTAAAAATGAAATTAATTCTTCTTGTTTTAATCTGAGCAAAAAGTTCAATAATTTTCTCCTTGATCTCTGGATGACAATTGAGGACATTTTTCTCCATTCAAAGTAGTGCAAGCACATTTATTCTTTCTGTTAAATAAAAGAACCGAACAAAAATGAATAAATAGAATAGCTGGAAGAAGAATAATAATCTAACTCTACACTCTTCTACACGTTATCACATTCAAAAATATAGTACACGGTTTTAAAGCACAGCAAACGCTGAGTAAAAAAACACTTCCTTCCACCATCACGCCATAGCCAGCACAGCAAGAGAAACAGTGCTCTCTCTACCTGGCAGTCCCGCCTTTCTCCCCGCCCCCTCCTATGTGCGCATGCGCACAACAGTCAAACACCACGTCACTGGCACTGTGAGGCACACAGTTCCATACAAAGATTTTTGTATCTTTTTCATAAACTGGGGGATGGCTACTGAAGTACTGACATTAATCTTAAGGAATATATATTGTACTACAAAAATAAAGAAAGAATTAAAGAAAAAATGACTAATTATAATAAATGTTATCGATAATATCAAGTTTAAATAGGGGGTACTGTAGTTCCAATACACAAGCCGCCACTGTTCAGACAGGTGGTAGTCTAATTTTTTTTTAGAACTGCAAGGAATCAAACTTGGACATCTCTGTCAATTGTCAGGTGAGTGATCGAATAATCCAAAGGTGGCCAATCTGCGGCATGCAAGCCACTAACAGCATGCAAAGGTAATTTGAGTGGAACGCCTTAAGTCACCGTGGATAAAAATAAACATAAAAATAATAAATTATTACAATAGCAAACAAATAAATCAAAACTGATTCTGATGAAAAACAGCATCAGCCATCAACCTTCTTTCCCCCAATTTATATTTTTGTTAAGAAAAAATGCAGTGATAAATTTTAAACAAAATTTAAAACAAATATTAAAAAGGTATTTATCAAAGAATGTTATTGAATCCCACTATACTAAGAACAAAATATATGCATAATAATTAAATAACAAATTGTAATAATTATAATAGTAGTAAGAGTATTATTATAAAACATTGTGTTTATATTTTCTTTTCATTAGGATCTAAAGAAATTAATGGATGAGGCAGAGAATGGTTTCATCTTCTTCAGTCTGGGATCTAATTTACGAAGTGATATGTTGTCTGAAGAGAAACGTAAAGTGTTCCTCAAAGCATTCTCCACCCTTCGCTGCAAAGTGTTCTGGAAATGGGAGTCTGATCATCTCCCTGGACAGCCGAGTAATGTCGTGGTGCGCAAGTGGCTGCCACAAAATGACATTCTAGGTAAGACAGTATTCAATAAACCACTTAATAGTATTGTTGTAATGATAATAAGGTAATACATTTTGTGTTCACAACTATCACATGTGCCTTGGTGTTAATAACATGAATTGTGAGCATGCCTTTGTCATTACTGGAGAAATGACTAAATTTTAATATGCAAAAAATAGCTAATTTTACAGAAATGCGCAACTACAACATAAAAAAATCAGCTTACTAATTTATTTAATGAATTTCACGTGTTAAAATAACATTAACCAATTTTAGTTGTTCTAAAGGATTTATTAATGAAGTAAAACACTTATTTCTGTGTTATTAATATAGAATATTTGAATATATTTTAATAAATCTGTACTGTCATGGTGTTTGGTAACTTGATATTTTGCAGGTTGTCATCTACAATTTTCATATATCATTATCCGTGTTATGTCATTTACTAAGATTCTTCCAAAAATACAATTAAAATGTTTAGATAATCTAATACTATTAGTAGTAATAAGACTCATTCTTTAGTCACATTACATAATATATGCTCACATGTGACTGAATCAAATTGTATATTAACAGTGCCAAATAGAACTTAGCAACTTTTGAATATAGTTATGAATTTATATGTTAAAAGTTAAAAAAAACTCAATGCAATTTAGTTAAAAAGTGATAATCAGGACAAGAAACTAAAACCTGGGACCTTTGGTGTTGTGTGGTTGTATTCTAACACCAAGCAGTTTTGGTTTATCTTGTATACAGAATATTTTCACGCATGATTAAGGTCAAGTTTCATAGTCAGATTGAGTACGCCTCAAGTGTGGCACTACACTAAAAACACGATGACACCAACCTAGATCAGAATGAAATGACCAGCATCATAGTCAGACTGAGTACGCCTTGAGTGTGGTGCTACACTAAAAACAAGACGACACCTATCTAGACAAGAATGGAATGAGCCAGTTTCATATGCGAATGTGGCCCATTCCATTTAAATTTAGGTGGGGTATAGTCTTGTATTTAGTGTAGCACTAAACTTTAGGTGTACTAAATATGACTATGAAATTGGCCCTTAATGTGGTTAGTATGTTAAAAAAAACCTATTAATATGCACTAGTTTCACGAATCTTATTACTAGGATGATCGAGTATTTTCATTATGAAATAAATATAACATGCATTAAGATATGCTTATTATAATTGGCATGCCTTTTATATAAAAGAGATGTAATTTAAAAAAAGCATATAATTTAAACAGATCTTTAGGGAAACAATTAAAATGACACATTAAAAAAGGCACCGTTAATAATCTGAATAAACTAAATGAACATTATCTGACCTAGCTGAAGTAAATTAGCTTATTCAGCTTAGCTGAATTATTTAAATTAGCTTTATTAATTAAGTGAATATAATTTAAAACTATAGCATAATAAAAATGAATTGACCATAATTTAACTCAAAATACATGACGTATGATATAGAAAAAATATCAAGTTACCAAATATCATAACAGTACAAATGTCTTAAAACTAGCGGATCATTGCATCAATGGCTGCATATTATTGCAATAAAATGTATTCTAAACTTTTTAATGGGAAAGTTCTATATAATAAGCCCTCACTCGGCTTTCTAGTTAAAAGTTTGTCACCTTAATATATTATTTTAGGTTTCTGTGTTTAATTTGAATCAAAGCGCGGATTTTCCCCATTCACGCTACAATGAAAACCTTAAAATGACCTCTCCCCCAGCTCTCTATTTATTAATTGCATCAAGCAAGAATTGAGCTGTTATTATTTTTAACCAAAGAGAAATATTTTATTAATTGATACACAACTATACACCAATCAACATTTCCATGGGGATGTAAATAAATAATGTTTGTACAGATGAACCACTGCCCACACAGAAGGAAAAGATGGTCAATATTCAATAGGTAAATTGGGCTTTAGTTTTAAGCTACTATTTTTTCCGGCATCCTGGACCCCCTGATCTTTAAAATGTGCGTTTGTTTTCTCACTCTTTCCAATTACAGAAAATGGGCTTATCGAATTATAAGATATATTCAAATAGTTTATATTGACAACACAATGATATAAGTGTATATTATTTAGTTAACAAATTCTTTAGAAAATACATCATTAAATTTAAGATTTTAATATGTGAAATTCATAAAATAAATTACATGTCAATTTCTTTAAATGTGAAAAAGATTAAATGGAAAAGTTAATTTCTTTAAATGTGAAAGCTAGATTAAATGGAAAAGTCAATTTCTTTAAATGTGGAAAAGATTAAATGGAAAAGTGATACATCTTTATAGTTGTAATTTTTGCATTCCCTCTACATTTTTTTTTCAGTAAAGAATTTTCTGTTTTAGCGATAAAACATTATACTGTCATTATTTCAATCAAACATATTATTGGTTGAACAGGTCATCCCAATATTCGCCTGTTCATCACGCACGCTGGACTACTAAGCACACAGGAAGCAATATATCACGGAGTTCCCATCCTTGGAGTTCCATTCTTTGCTGACCAATACACCAATATAAACAAGGCCAAAGATCATGGTTTTGGTGAGAAAGTTGACTTCGCCACACTCACAACTGAAATTTTACTAGCAAATATACAGAAAATACTCCAAAATTCAAGGTAACCAACTTGAGTTCCAGTAATGCAGGAAAAACTAAACTAGGAGGGTAAGGTAATGTTTGTGAAATGATAATATTCATGTAAAAAGTTTAATAAAAAATTGGTCTGGCACCAAAAGTATATTTCAAGTAGAAAGCACAATAATTGTTTGGTTTCCTAATTACTTATATTATTTGCAATCGTTTTTACAAAGAATACAACATAAATATATGTGATATGCTACAAAAAAACTCTCCCTTAACAAATACATTCTAGTAAAAATATAATATATATTTATACTAGTTAGCCGATCTATCGACTAAGAGGGAATTTGGTTAAAAGTGCCACTGGCCTATAAAACGCAGATGTCAAGAGGTGTTCATACCGGAAAACAACATGATTTTTGTACCCTGTGAATGTTTCCATAGTTTGGATGCTGACTCTATAATTGATTTTACATGGATCAATTATATACAAAAATCCATAACTTTATATCAATTATTTAAAAAAAAACTATGTATTCATAATTTTAATGGCTTGGCATTAGTAGTGTAAGCCATTTCTTAACTGCTGGCATTAAAAGGGTTAAAGAAGACTCTTTGCCAAGTGCAAATATAAAATATGTATGTTATTTGCAAAACACCACTTTCCTCTATGGGTGTACGATAAAATGCCAAGAGACAACTTGTAGGTCACTCATACCCTAGCTACTTCCCCACTTTTTCTTGGATCACGTATCAACCATGATCGGATGTTCCTATAAGTGTCACTGGAGGTTGTTAATCATATTAAAAAAAGGTAACGCAGGAATTTCATCCTTCTGGAATTTTCTGCACACAAAGGCATATCCTTTTCTGACCTAGCAAGGTGAAACCCCACAATGGCCTCATACCGAGTACTTTTAGTAGCATGTGGCCATTTTGTCAAAACAATAAACTGTATCAACTGTTTTCAGTCTGTGGTCAGGTCACATCAGATTAATAATAAAATGCTTCTCTCTTCCTCTATATTTCCACTATTATTCTTCTCTCACTTGCACAATCTAATCCGCCCATCTCTTACTTGATCTACTTTGCGGTCTTTTTCCTATATACTTCATCTCCATAATTCTATTTGGTATTTTTTTCCTATTCTATCCTTATTACATATCAACCTTTCTTCCTCTACTATATTATCTACCCCCACTCTTTCCTGATAACTTCATTCGCTATCCTGTTTCTCCTGGTGACAGAACATGCTCTTCACAAACTTAATTCCCATGGCATCCACATTCCTTGTCTCGCTTAGATTCAATGCCCATGTTTCTAGTGAATATCCGACTATGGCTATTAAATACACCCGATACAGCACTTCTGCATAGTATGTGTTTTACACACACAGAAAACAACTCCCTCTGCTGTCCTTTTATTATTAAATCCTCTTTACTCCCACACTTTGCCACAATCATGCTGCAAAGATATTTTACATTCTGTACCTTTCTCAGCTTTACTAGGCCTTATCATCTCTTCACACTTCACCATGCTAAATTGCATTCCACACTTTTTCTCTTCCCTCATTCCATTCCTGTAGATGTTCCTGTACTTCCTCTTCCTTCTTCCCCCATAATATCAAGTCATCAGCAAACACATGGCTTTCATTTCTTCATCCCTAAGTTTCCTTTCCATTTTATTACGACCATTTCCATTTCTAATAGTAATGGTGTGAGGGCACTCCCCTGCTTCACACCATCTTTGTTTGGAACCACTCCGAGTGAACGCTAACAATCTTTTAAATACCTCTCTCTCTTAGTTGCAAACTAATGGTTATCAAAATTTACTAAAATAGCATGAACATTTATAGAGTAAATGTTTATGGCCAAGTTAAAAAAAAAGGAAAGTGTTTTATTTTGGTTAAAAAGCTTGCATGTTTTGTAAATTAGTTTCGCATTCAACTATTTATATCACCCTTTTATTTCCTAAAGTCGTTATGGATAATATAAATTTAGCTATCGAACTGAGGACATAGGATTATGAAAAAGTATTTTGACTAAATATGTTCAAGCATTCATCTCTAAAGTAATACATAATACTGCAATTTATTTTCATGTGCATAAATGAGACGAATAAAGCATTTATAATTAAAATAAATATTGTAAGCATGCAATTAGACCATACTGTAATCTGAAAGTAAACACATTAATAAAAAAACAATCTTTAGTATTGTGCCAAAAAACTGTATAATCACAATTTAAAACGGTCATGTGAACAAAAGTGTCGTAAATATTATCATCACAAATCAGAGAAAGCATATACTAATTCAGGAAAGAAACAAGTATTTGGGTAAAAGTTTGCTAAGTGATATGTTCAGCTCTATTAATTGATTTAATGGTGATGATTTATTGAAACTAATAAAATCTCAATTTGAAGATAGGTTGTTTAAAAACAAGTAACTAAGAATACATTTCCCTTCCATGTTCCAGCTACAAGGAGAACGCAAAGAGAATATCACGACTTTACAAAGATCAGCCTGAGACTCCTCTACAGAGAGCCATCTTCTGGACAGAATATGTACTGAGGAACAATGGGGCCCATCATCTCCGATCCAGCTCAGCTGACATGCCATTGTACCAATATCTGTTGTTAGATGTCATTGCTGTGCTAGCTACTGGAGTTATACTAGTGTTGTTGCTGTTATATAAGTTACTCTCTGCTGTGTTCGGACTAGTTAAGGGGAACAACAAGACAACAAAGAAGAAACAACATTAAGTCATTGCTGTGCTAGCTACTGGAGTTATACTAGTGTTGTTATTGTTATATAAGTTACTCTCTGCTGTGTTCGGACTAGTTAAGGGGAACAACAAGACAACAAAGAAGAAACAACATTAAGTCATTGCTGTGCTAGCTACTGGTGGTGTTACTGTTATATAAGTTATTCTCTGCTGTGTTCAGACTAGTTAAGGGGAACAACAAGACAACAGTGAAGAAACAACCTTAGTCCCTTTGCTGTGTATTTAATTTTTACTTCTTACCTTCAGAAATGCTAATATAAGTCAAAAATTCAAAATCTGAAAATTTGCATCATGATTATGATCAAATAATGTGATTTTCAACTAGTAATGCATTTTAAATATTAAATTTAGCGCCACAGCTATATTATTATTATTAGCACCGCGTCTTACTACCCGTTCGGGTTATACGCACTTACGCTAATGTGTAATGGTAGGGTGATTGTGAGATGAAATGTAGGACCTACAGTTTAACGTGGAATCCGAACCACGGTGGAGGCATGGCATTCCCCACATTCACAAGATGTCTTGTCAGAGGTGAAGGAAGGGTTTTGTAATCAGATAAATTTGTGCCGGGACCGAGGATTGAACCCCGGCCGCCAGCACAAAAGTCTGACACCTTACCCCTAGACCGCCAGGTCACCCGAATCACGTCTATAAATTGCATATTAATATATCTTTTATATCAATAAAATTGTATACATCACATATTATTTATGTCACATTATAACCAAATGCAATGTTATTCTGCTATCAGAACCATTATTTATTTTACTAGCAACCCACAATAGTATCAAACCAATTACTAAATGAAGATTTGACTAGACCTAATATTGGCCTTATGTAATAAAAAATAACTTTTGAAAATTAGGTTACATCAACACAACTAAAACAATTTTGTCCTACATGGGTACTTTCCTCAGTGTAGTCTATAAGATCATATATTTGTGTTAGGCGTGGTTTCAAAATAGGAATCAGGTAAAGAACAAAAATAAAATAGCAATTAGAAGAAATAAAATAAATTTTAAAACTCATTGAATTATTGAATACATGGGACGAATTCATCAATCATAAATTAAATGTTACTAACACAGTAAAATAACTGGGTAGATATAACAAATACTACACTAATAAATCCCTCAACAATGTTTTCTTACACATAAATATTGCACATGTGCTAAAAGTAGTGAGATACAGAAGTAAACAAGAGCTACTATTGTTATGATTTAGCAGTTAGTAATTGACAATTCTCAAAACTAACAGCAGATATCAGAGGCGCACGGGCATGCTAGTATGAAAAATTCAGCATTATAACACTCTTGTGGCTATGTCAGACTTTCACAGCAAAGGTAGATAAAGTTTACACGTCGTGGGATAAAGTCGATTTCTGCAGTCAATGGCTATAATGTTGAGATCGGATATATCCAATTAACGCATCAAAAGGGTTAAGTCATTGCTGTGCTAGCTACTGGAGTTATACTAGTGTTATTGCTGTTATTTAAATTACTCTCTGCTCTGCTGTATTCAAACTGGCAAACAAGACAACAAAGAAGAATCAACATTAAGTAATTCTTGAGCTAAGTACTAATGTTATTACTGTTATTTAAGTTACTTTCTGCTGTATTTAGACTGGCAAACAAGACAACAAAGAAGAATCAACATTAAGGGCCAGTTTCATAGTCAAATTTAGTACGCCTCGAGTGCGGCGCTACACTAAGTTCATGACGACACCTACCTAAACCAGAATGGAATGGGCCAGTTTCCTATGCGAGAACGGCTCATTCCATTCGAGTTTAGGTAGGTGTTGTCTTGTATTTAGTGTAGCGCCGCACTTGAGGCGTACTAAATTTGACTATGAAACTGGCCCTAAGTCATTGTTGTGCTAGCTACTAGTGTTATTACTGTTATTTAAGTTACTCTCTTCTGTATTCAGACTAGTTAAGGGTAACAACAAGACAACAAAGAAGAAACAACATTAAGTACCTCCATTATTTTTAAGTGAAT
The DNA here is from genome assembly GCA_902141375.1 of Timema poppense. NCBI lineage: Eukaryota > Metazoa > Arthropoda > Insecta > Phasmatodea > Timematidae > Timema > Timema poppense. The sequence goes on from CABFOV010005317.1 coordinate 24,260, forward strand.
CAAGAATGTTTTATGTTTGTTACTATTATGTACATCCCCATTTACAAAGTTTGAGGTTAGTGGGGAACCAAAATTGGAAGAAACAATTAAGGAATTAGTTTGTGTTAAAGTAATACTTTTTAAATTCAATTTAAAAGGAGGTTAATATGATTATAATGAAGTTTGTATTAACTAATAAGAAAATAAGTGAAGACTAACAAAGCCCACACTTACATAGCAGAGTATGAAATAGCAAATCTAAGAACTGTAGTGTGACGTCACACTCTACGTATTACCCGCGCGGTTGAACTGTGAACCCGCCGTATTCGACGATAGAGGGCAGGTCACTTAGTGTATTCCTTTGCCGTCCACGCGGGCGGGACGCGAGTTCAACCCTGTCACATTGATTTACGTCAGTTCAATCAAGGCAGTCAATTAACTCAGTTCAGTCAGTCCTGCTCGGATCAGTGATCCGCTAGCATTCATCTATAGTACGACTAACCTTTAAACAGCTGTGCTGAAAATTACCGTCTACTATTATCGAATGTAGTCCAACTGGTACTTCAAGTGTTACTAAACTGTTTAAAGCAGTAACATTAAAATAAATACAATGAAACAAGATAAATACTGGTTTTCTTAAAGTTCTACAATTCATTCAACAGAGGTTTCAGAACAATGTTCTCGATTTTGTTTGCTTAGTAGTCTAATGCATCACTCTTGCTCTAGACACAACTAGCAATGACAGGCAGATTGGGGCTTGATTTTTGTTTGAGTGTATTGAGAGTGGTTTTTCATAAATGGTTTTCCACTCTCACTTCACACAAATTTGAGTAAGCTTCGTCAAATTCAACCTTCCTTATCCCTAACACATTAGCATTATAGTACATAAACAAAAGCCTGAACGGTTAGTAAGACACGATGCAAAAATAAAAATTACCTGTGTCCATTCTTTGTAAGAATCACAACAAAGGAAAATTCAAATTCAACACAATAGGTACTTTCATTAAAGGACAGCATGAATTTTTTAATAATGTACAATACTGTACCAATAATTTTCATAGTGAATAATATTTGTATTAGCTCATTCTTATACATTTATACTCACAATATGGGCTAGGATTTCTCGTGAAGTATGTTCTTTTGTTTTTTCCTATGTTTAGATATGTCATAGCAGTAGGTAGTGTGATTTATCTTATCTACTAGAGTTGTCATTTACTGGTTCAAAGTAAATTAAGATTAGGATTTTTATCCGTGCAAAAAGCAAAAATTGTTAATAAAATAACATAAAATACATATGTATTTTATTAGATGATTATGTAAATCATAAATTATCTGTATTTGCCACTTTTTTCTTTGAAATAATTTTATGTTTTTTGCAGGCCACAGGTTACACCTATTCTAAGAAATTTTTAAATAATGTTTTAGAATTATTAGCTTCAAGATAAGGATTTAGTCCTGCCATTAGACTTTTTTGTATTTGAAAGAATAGTGCCATGGATTCCTTCAACTAGGGAAGTGCTGTGATTAAGTGTAGTTTTTTTATTAAGTCAAGAGAAATATTCTTGTCGAAATAAATAAGGCTTTCAGATACAAGCCTTAAGTTTAATATAGAAAGAAAATGTAGACCAAGTGGCATTTTCCAAATAATATTGTAGTCAAATTTATCATGACCTTGGAAGTTAATATTCATTCAATGGTTGGTTGGTAATAGTTGTCATAGGTGTATTGATATTGTTTTGGACCCCTCTCATATACTTAAAAAGTTATGGATGAAGGTATTTAAAAAAAATTGTATGTAAAATATCCTTTTAGGACTTCACGCACTTTTCAGAACTAATGTCAATAGATTACACCATAAGACTTACTTTTGCTTTCAAAAATCAACTTTGCAGTGTTTACCAAAAAAAGCAAGTTTAGTTGGTTTTGACACTGGTGACAAGGGGTCCAAGAGGCAAGGGGTAGGTCATATATAAGCCGCTTGTGCGTATGAATCTATTACAGTGGGCAGCAATATACAAGAACATTGTAATCAAAAAGAACTCAGTAATATATCAAAGGCAGTAATTATCAGTGCCGGTAAAATATAGAGAAAAGCAGTAACATAAATCAGCATTGCACACGGTATTCAGAACGCGGAACGTGAAACCAATCATTTACTATCAAATCTTCAGCCCCAAGGTGTAAGAAATATCACATATGGCAATCGATCATGGAGCTATAAATACCAAATATCTCATCAAATACCCAATATCACTATAATTGGCGCTCGATCAAGGGGCTACAAATAGCAATTATCCCAACGTACAACCGTAAATTTTTAATTGCCGCCTAATCGCGGGTTAGTAATTCTGAGAACGCCATAATTAGTGCCCGATCACAGGGCTAACATCAGAATATAAAACCATATTCTCATAATTGGTGCCCAACGTTGGGCTATAAATACCAATTATCTCATCAAATACCCAATATCACTATAATGTGTGCTCGATCACGGGGCTATAAATACCAATTATCAAAATGTGCACCCATAACTTTTTAATTGTCGCCCAATCGCGGGGTAATAATTCCGAGAACGCTATAATGTGTGCCCAATCACAGGGCAAACATCACAATATAAAAACATATCCTCATAAAGGTAAAGATAGTATCTTATGTGTTTGACTAAAAACACTCGTAGGATCATAAATAATGTATTCTTTAAGGTATGTAGATTAAGCTTATTAAATACTAGCTTGGTTTTGTGACATGCAAGAACTCTTCATATTTATTATGTTGATTTGACAATTCAAGAGCTCTCATCTATAAATGAAATGGGCATTTTATTATTATTCAAATGCCATTTATTGAACTACCTGTGACAAGATTCATTATTGGTCAATGTTAAAAGTGAAACATGACCATTTCTAAAAATGGTCACTGTGATATTTATTGAATAAAATTTTTGCTAAAATATTACTTGTTAGATATTATGAGCGCCAAATCGACCTACATTAACACCAAACCTTAAAGAATTGTGTTGATAATTAAAAAGTTGACACTAATATATTTTTTCAAATATTACAAATATAAGACATTTCTGAAATAAATAACCGCATAAGGCTACACATCAAAAATGGTGCTGTGCCTACCAGCAGGAATATAAGAAAGAAATGAGTTTACAAAATAGAATGCTGTGACTCACAAAACATGAACAAATATTTTGAGTTTACTAATGTTTAAGTTTGAGACATATTTGTTGATTATTTATGAGTCTTCATCATGATGATATATTTCTGTTACATTTATTTTTAGATCTACATAAATTAAGTCTAATGCAAGATTATAAAAATCTTTAGAAAATGAAGATACAGCAGTACTTCTATAATAATCTATATCCTAGAGCCATGACAGCAATGGCAAATTTGCATGTGTTGGCATCTCTGTTTGGAAGTGAACCAAAAACTTCCACATCATATTAAACCATGTTTTGTTACATTACTATGCAACTTCTGGTGCTGTAGCCCATTAAGGTTGTAATATTTTTTCAGATAATTGTAAATAGTGGTAGGAATTTAATGCACGTAAAAATAAGACTATTTTTGCAGTGTTTCAAAATAAATGTTTTCTGGCTTTAACTTTTATTTGAACCTACTATTTTGTTATAAATTTAATTAAATATTGTTTTAAAATGTCAAATAACGGCACAAAGCCACTTTAATTTTCCATTAGTGTATGACAAGCTTGTAATACAATCAATCACCTTGGCCTAACTCTATTCCATCTTCTCCGCTGCTTGAAACATTACTTATGTGTCACACTATCCACAACACTATCTGTATCACTTTCCTCACTTATTTCAATTTCTGAATCCCATAATTACTAATAAATATTCAATTTATTTTGTTAGCAAAACACTTATCACGCGATTATAGACAATGTTTGTTTAGATTGAATCCAAAGATAGCTAAACTAAGCAAACCCACTAATAAACAAGCTCACTAGAAAAAGGACAATTTCACGGCCTGCTTGACGTCACACCATGGTATGAAATAATAGATTTTAGAATGTGTGGAAAAAAGAAACCTGTAGTCTTTGAAGTGAACAGAACAGTTCCTTAAGTCGGTTGTTAAACCATTTTCTTATCATATGGAACAGTTCCGTGTGTCTACTTCAATGGGTTGATATCCCTCCTCTAGTTGTAATTGACCCAAACCACTCTTTCTCTCAAATTCTTACATGATTGCTAGAGCTTATTGGAAAATATCGACTGATTCCATACCAATCTACAGTGAAAATGTACCAACTCTTGTGTATGATTAAAGTTAACAAGACAGTGATACATTTATCTACTATCTTCAAGCTGAGTGATTATTTTATTTGACACACTCCGCCTTGAACCACTTTCCTTTCAGGTATTGTATACAAAGTCTGTTAAAAATATAGCAAGATGACTTTCAACAGTTTACATTTTATATTGTGTTGATTGATTCAGTCAAGTATTGAACTTTTATAATTACTGTAAGCAGCAATAATTGTTTTTTAATAATGTTCATATTTAGTTGGTAAAGAGTAATTAATGATAAGGTTAGAGCTTCTTGGTTATTATTTTCATTCCCTTCTCCTTATTTTTAATAAGCTTTAGTCTTATATGACGACATGTTCTGGTGATGTTACACCATCATGATACATACATGAGACATGATCCTACCACAAAGAGATCTTCCATATAACACCTCAAAAATTCCCAAAATTTCCGATAGTATGGATTAAAATAAGTCATCTTTATTACAAATAAGACCCGAAGATGGTGTTATATAAATAATAACCAAGAGGATATAACCTTATCAATAATAATAGTGTAAAAAATAATGATAATATAGAAATATTAGTTAGAATGGAATAATAATTATTGTTGTATTGTGTTTTTAATAAAGAAGCTGTATTCCCAAAAACAAGAAATGTTAAACTTCATTTGATTAATCTTAATCCTATTCTAAGAATAAGAGTCAAGAGAAGCGTTTAAAAACAAGTCATAAGAGTATTAGATTGTCTAAAACTTACATTTGAAATAAATATATGAACAAATCAAACTTAGCATAAAATATGTGGCTTTTTAATAATATAAAAATAACTATATTTCCTCAATAGTTTAAATTTTCTCTTAGCCAAGTATGTTTGTGAAATAATAGTGATGCAGAGTGTATAAAATACAATTTAAATCAAATTTAAAACCCATTTCCAAATCACTCAAAAGATAGAGATTGTTAAGCAGAAATGTCTTAATTTAACAGTTTATTGGTTTTACAAATCCTGATCACTTAGTTTATTTCACAACAATATATCACCAGGGCATAAGACCCCAAACAACTTCAATATATTTCCAGTGTGTTCACTGGTCATCAAGCCATCCAAGGGCTATTGCTATTGGCAACCAATCCAGAGTAAAAGTATTTTCAACAGGATATCCTGTATTCATAGATGAACGCTCATTACGGTAAGAATTTCTGAAGTTTTTATGAAAAGAAACTTTCTGTTCAAAATAAATAAAATATTTCTTCAGTATATGAATCGAGTTTAATTTTCTACCTCAATAGCTCTTGATTATTTGTCATGAAAAATTGGAATTTGATGAGAAACATTTTATATAAAAACAAAAAGTCCTTGTCAAATTCACCGATTCTCATGAAACATATTCAAGAACTGTTGAGAATACTATGTATAGCAAATTAAACCAAATATATCTACTAGAGAAATGTTTATTTTATTGAACCCAAATACATTTTTTTATAAACTTCAAAAATACTGACCCTAAGCACTAAAATAAAATGGTGTACATATTCAACTGCATTAAATTAGCTGTTGTGGATTTTGTTCAGTCCTTAATCACACGTATGGATATTAGTCAACATTTGATGATGTACCAAACAAAAACACATGTAGATATATTACATTTCCCAGTTTGGCTTTTCATAATTTATGACCACAATTTAAGAATTCACAACAAAATATTTTTTATAAAAAAAGTTGAGAATAAAGTGTGTTTTTTTTACCTTCCTTCTTTTAACTTTATAAGATGAACTATAAACTCTAGAAATATTATTTCAAAACTACACTTTAAAAAAATATTAAGGTCTGTATAGATACTTACGTTCACATTAGTTGATAAGTAGCGACAGAATGCTTCTGAGAACAATAAGGTTTACCGACATACAGGTGCTTAGTGAACTTTGAAGAATATAGTAAAGTACCATAGTGCCAAAGGGACCATATAATTGTCTTGATTTAATGTCCCCTCATTTAAACCAGTAGGTCTAGCTAGACCACTGAGAAAACATATTTACAAATATAAGCTTGCAGCAAAAATAATGTCTCTCTTTATAAGTTTTATGCATTCACTAAACTTGGCATCAAGTTCTGCATTCCCCATTGTTTTGGCAGCTTGACATAATTGTCTCAAAACTTCTTCTAGCCTTCTAAAGCATCGGATAATGCTACCTTCAAATATGTCTGTCATTTTACACAGTTCAAGAAATGTAATACCATGACACCATGCATGAACCACGTCCATAAGAAATGGTTTGAACTGGCTGACATAAGTTTCTTCATCCATATCCATTTTAACATCATTACTTATCCTAGCAATACGACGAGCCATATCTTGCATTTGTCGGAGTGGCCCTGACAATTCCTCAGACATTTTTGGCATTTCTGAGCTTTTTTCGTCACAAACAAAACAACTAAGTAAAGCAGCACATTGTGGAGCTGTCAGATTGTTGAATGTTCCGTTAAATATCAGTTCAGTCAAGAGAAGTTCATCTGTACTACTGAGCTCACAAGCTACCCTCCCCTTAATTTTTATGACATCATCATCTGTACAGTAGCCCATCCTTCTGAGTACCCTTTTACGTGATTTCAGTTCATCCATTTGCAGCACTGACTGAGCCACCTTCAACTCACCAGTTATTTTCTTTAACTCTTCGCGATGTTCCTGTTTCTTGGCATAAAGAGAACAGAAGTATTCTAAGTCCTTATGATCCCTAAGAGGATGTTCTTGCAAACGTTCTTCATAAGCTTTTGTTTTATTAAGTGCATCCAAAAATATTGAGTCTTTTATGTGCATATCATCAACAGGATCTAGCAACGGGATTTTTCCATCAAAGCGCCGCTTTACTTCTTGAATACTTTTAAGAACACTTTTTCTATTGTCCGGTCTCTTCAGATCTTTAGGAATATGTAGTCTGATAGAACTTATTTGAGAAATGATGGTATGCACAACAGGAACTACTTCCATTTCTCCAGACTTTCCTGAAGGACATGGCCGAGCCAAGGAAAAGTCTTCATCCGTTTTTCCTTCTACATGTAGCAAAACTTCAATCACATACACAGGTTCTTCTTTGAGAGGATTTACATTGCGTTGTTTACCACCACTTTTTTGTTTCTTATAATTAACAACAATTCCCCAATCAAAATCATCGGTTTTATTTAGCACTTTAACCATTCTACCTGGTTGTAAAAATGGCACAAGATATTCAGGTTTAGTGATATAGCTATGCAATTGTTTTCTCAGTCTGTTCAATTGATCTTGTATGTTGCAATATGATGAAACTTGGTCATATTGGGGGATGATCACATTTTCATGCTCTATTTCTAATTTCTGAAACTTGCTTATAAGTTCAGGAATGGATGTTTGGTTTTGAAATTGGAAGAAACTTCTTTCCAGCATATACTCTGGATTAATCTCTTCCACACGAAGAAGATTGAGAACCATGTTATATGTGAGATGAAATGCAGAATAAATGGGGTCAGCCTTTCCTTGTACAATATCACGCCCGGCGCTAGAACTAACTTTCTCATCAATCATCAATATTACAATTCCTCGATCATCCTGCCCACGCCGTCCGGCTCTTCCAGACATTTGAATGTATTCTCCGGATGTAAGCCATCTGAATTCCTTGCCATCAAACTTTCGAGGTGATGTAAACACAACGGTGCGAGCAGGCATATTAAGTCCCATGGCAAATGTCTCTGTAGCAAAAAGCGCCTTGATTAAACCTTCAGCAAACAGGATTTCAACAATTTCCTTCAAGATTGGCAACAAGCCTCCATGATGGATGCCAATACCTCTTCTGAGTAAGGGCAACAAATTTTCCACTTGTGGAAGTTTCTTGTCATCTGGCGAGAGAACATCCATTGCATTGTTAAAAACCTCATCTACCATTGCCTTCTGTGGGATTGTATTGAAATCTAGTTTGGCCATTTGAAGAGCATATGTTTCACATTCTTTTTTGCTAAAACTGAAAACAATGACAGGTGCAAAATCTCGTTCCATAATCATTCTGACAATTTTAAAGATGTTGCTGTCACCACTCAATTTGACAATACCACCACGTCGACCCTTTGTATCACCTTTAGCAGCATCTCCAGCATTTTGAAGTACTGTCATGGCAGCGTTAAAGTTTGTTTCTATGAATTGACCTGTTTCATCAACAACAAGATGAATACCTTCACCTGGAAAAAAAAAAAGGCCAGTCTTATGTATGAGATATAAATTCACTGGCATCAATAATTGGAATATCATATTAACTAGAGAACAAATAAAATATTTACAAAGTTAGGCCTACTTAGCAAAATATAAATATGGGAATATATTGCATGTCAATACAAAAAGTAGTTTGTATTTTGATTATAGAATGTAAAGTTTTCATATCATCCATAAGTTAAAAACGAAATATAGGTCAAACAAAGGGTAGATAAAATATAACTTTCCATCCAAAAGCATTGGAGTTTCAATACATTTCTAAGAATTATTTTAATGTGGAGAATTGTACAATGTATGCTACTAGTACTATCATAGGACTTTTGGAAAGAATAACACATATATATTAGACAGCATTGACTAAAAAATAAAAGGAGAAGATTAAAGTAAGGTAGATAACATAAGTGCATTAGACCTATAATAAACATTTTACCAAATTAAAAATACTTTAGTAGGTTATTTTTTAATGATTATGTTTACCACCATTATTATTTACAACTTAATTCCAGGAGTAGGGATGAGCAAAGTAGGCCTAACTTAGGAGAAGTACACCTACACTAGTGTGGAGAAGGGGTGGGAAAGTCGGCCACTTTAAATGCACCAACCGAGACTCTAACCTTGATCTCCCATCACCAGCAATTCAAGATATTGCAAGACTGATACCTAAAGTTGAATTCACACATGAAGTTATGCTATGTTATTATGCTAAGCTATGTTAAACCTAGGCGGGTGAAATCATGAACCAGGGGATTTTTACACATCTCAATTCAGACGCGAATGTGCACAACGGTCATCCAATAACAAGTGCCCTTCTTCTGGATTTTGGCTTGAATAAAAGCTAGAAGCTTATAAAATTTTGCTTCAGTTGGACAAAAAAATAATTCTAAATTTTTCATCATCACATTCCAGATCCGACATACAAAGGCCGAATTCATAGCAATTTTACCTCTTACCCATATCTGATGATTCAAAACACCATAGGCCTACTTGAAACTGTCAAATAACTCTGTGGTGACACGAATGGTGTGGGCCAAAGCGTTGTCTTGGTGCAGGTCGACACCGTCTGTCAACATTCCTCTCCTTTTGTTTTGAATCAGAATAGCCTGTTGAACCCATGTCAAGGTCTCTCCCTATGCATTAATTGTTGTGCCAGGAGGCAAATACCTCTTCTGAACCAGAAAACTGAAACTATGTTGGTTTTTTTACTGAAATCAATGTTTTAAATTTGTTTTGTTTTTGCGGAATGTGTCATTGCAATGATTGCTGCTTCAATGCAGGAATGTGATGAACGCAAGTTTCATCCACAGTCACAATAGTCCAAAGACCTCATCTCCTTCCTCTGCATAGAACGTTAAAAATGTGAGCTAAGTACTTATCCGTTTTTTTATTATGGTCATCTGTTAATATTTTGGGTTATCCAGTGCATGCACACTTTTTTGTAGCTCAATTTTTCTGTCACTGCTTCATAAATCGTAGTCTTAAGACACTTCAGGAATAATGTTATACATCTCTCTTATCATCAAACACGCCTATACTAATGTGTAGGGATTAAAAGGTTGAATTTAGAGGAAGTGAACCCTCATTTGCATAACAGGAAAGTATAAACCATTTAGAAAAAAAAACACCTCAATTCACCTGACCGGAATCAAATCCTGTTTTCCCAGTCTTAGGCAGTCTAGTCTATTGCGAGAGTAGCATCTTTGACTATGCAATCACCAAATCGAGTTTACACATAACTAAGTGGTTTTTAAGTAGGCCTACCTACTGTCATATATTTTTAGCTACTAATTTATTTAGGCTTACATAATTTTAACTAGGCCTATAACTTAAAATCCATTGACTATGAAGTTACGCTCATTTGAATCCAACATAAGGAGTTATGTTGTTTTGTAATTGGCACACGATTCTCAGCTCATTGGTTGAAACCAGGCTATTTAATTTGGTCAAAGAAAGCGTAACCAAATCAAAGTCTAGTATTGTCTTCCAGTCAAAGATAACTGTAACCAGTAAGTATACCAGGATAAAAAAAAATGTCAAACATTAATAACAGGTCAATCCTGAAACATGCCTTATGTCAAGTGTCTTGTTTAGTATGATTTACAATGCTGTTTGATAGTGTTTATAGCCATAAATAAATATTTTTTTAAGTTATAGACCTAATAAGTGCACTTTTGTTTGCTTATTTATAATGTATAATGTTACTCTTATTAGCTTATAATGAGATATAAGCTTACCTCCAGCTGGGAAAATATAATGTTGCAGTGGAACAGGTCGATAGTCTGTATAAACAACATGACATGGCTGATGATGCAGATGTGCAACCCATTCGGCGAACTGGGTTGCATTGGGTATGGTGGCAGACAGGAAAACATAGTGGACATTGTCAGGTAGTAAGATCAAAGTCTCTTCCCAAACAACACCCCTTTCTTTATCACGCATATAATGGATTTCATCAAAAACTACCCATCCAACTTCACGCATTAGTTCTGAACCACGATAAAGCATGTTACGTAAAATTTCAGTAGTCATGATAACAATACTAGCGTTTGGATTTATAGTTACATCACCAGTCACCAAACCAACATCTTTAAATTCTTCATGAAACTCTCTAAACTTTTGATTACTCAGAGCTTTGATTGGTGTTGTGTAAATTACTCTCTGATTATCTCTAAGTGACAAGGCAATGCTGTATTCAGCAACGACAGTTTTACCGGCTGATGTATGTGCAGACACAAGTACAGACTGTCTATTTTCTATACAAAGTATAGCTTCTTTTTGAAAGGGATCTAATATGAACTTATATTCCTTTGCTGGTTTTGTAGTAGGGACGGAAAGAGGTACATATTCTACATCTGGTGGCACAGCAACTTCATGTACGCAAACTTCTAAGGTTTCAACAGTTTGAACTTTAATTCGAGGTAGTAAAAAATTTATTTGGATGTCTTCTACACGAAATTTTGCTTCTTTTCTTTTCTTTGGCAATTCAGTGACAATACTCACTTCTTGACCAGTACTCTCAAGTTCATTTCCTTGTAACACTAGGTCGACCTCTTCCTTTTTCGGCTTCTTTACACATGGTATAGAATCTTCCGAGTCTGCATCAGATCCTTCATCAAACACATTAAACATACTATTTTCAGCATCCATCGTTAATAATCAATAAAATAATGGTATCAAATTTTATATGTACAGTTAATTTACTCTATGATTTAGAGAACTAAAACAAAACGCACATGTTTCACTTTCTCAAAGACCCAGAAAATAGATATTATACTATAACTATACTCCCGGTCACAACTCCCGTAGGGTAATGCCGGTTAAACACAAAATGGAGCGCTAAGGTGGTTGAGCTATAAAATGATCGATTAAAAAGGGTCAGTGCAAAAATGGAATAAGTACATGCCAGCTAGAGCTGGTATACTTAAAGAAACCGTGCATTGATGTGCGTGGCTAGAAAATTTTACTATATCTTTACTTTACTTACTTTATTTTACTTTATCTTTATAATGTGGCCGGGTGAGGACAAATAATGTATACCCTGTAATAGATCTCACTTTCCTAACTGTATGTAACATGCTAGTGAATGAACCACGCCTACATTAGGATGTTTATATGTGTACGAGTCGATCTTGGCTATTTTTATAAACAAATTTTGAATAAATAACTAACTAGCCTATAAAAGTGATTATACAAATATGTGAACCACCCTAAAGTAAGTACATCCCATTCCGAGGAGAAGGGGTCTGGACTCCTACAACCCTAACCTTGCTATTTATAATGTAAGACATTGCCTACATATACAATTTTAACAAAAACTTTCAGCCATTCTAAACAAAAACTTGAATCTAAAAAATAAGTCACGCCGTAAATTACCTATAGATAAATTTTTCTCTAGAAAAGAAGTATAGAGTGCCTTTCATCATGTAAAACCTCCTATGATATAGATTTTTAAACAAAATAGTAAAGCAAGTTTCAAGAAACATTTAATTTACCAAAACTAGTCGTTAGTAAACTACCCTTAAGAGAATTTTTTCCCCAAAAATGGGTAGGTCTATACACTATTATCTGACATTTCAAATACATTCCAAATATTAATTTTAAACGAAAATGGTTAAATTAACTTTAAATTATTTTTTTTTAATTTGAAATAGATGGTACGTAGTATAATTGTACGAAATGATCATCATGAACGGAATTTTATTTTGATATAAGACTCATTCCTCTAACACCAATACTTTTCACAGTTTGACGTGTTTAGTTACGAGATCTTCATGAAGTCATCATGAGTCGCGCCACCAGTACAGGTGAACATAACCTATAGGGACTATCAACCAAAAACCACAGCCCTTTAAAAAGAAAATTTCATTGGCATTAAATTTTAAAGCTTTACGTTGGCAATGTGAGTTATACAGCAGACGACACAATTAATGTTATTTTGGAAAATAAGATTTGTTTACATATATATTTTTGAATAACAATCAATTGTGGTAATGTTAAAGTTGTTTAGCTGTTAGTATATAAACATTTGAATTAAAGTTGTTAATGGAGCTTATTAAATTGCAAGTTCTAGCTTGTTTAGTTTAAATCTTATTGTTTACTCTTATTTTCTGCGAGGTAAGTCAACTTTTTTTTTTACCTCAAATTTCACATAATATGATCGGTCTCACTTCCAGGGAATGTATGACCTAGGTTGAAAATCCAACTTCAATTATTTCCTATTATTTTCATGAATGTCTAAATACTTCCTTAAAATTCACATTATGGTTAAATTAATGTCAATTTTGTTTATTACTAGCATTTATACTGCAAGGTAAAATGCACTGAGGAAAATGTGCTATAAAAAGTTTCTTTATTTATTTTACGACCCCCGGTCCTTTTTATTGATTTTTTTCCTTGCATTGACAATTCAATTCAATTTATTATATTTTTAACTGAGCCAAGGCTCTTTACAAAAACATTACAATATTGGGACTTATTGTGTGGGTCCAAATATATAGTAGAAGTTAAGTACATTACATACTACAGTAGTTGTGTGGACACATACAAAACATAAAAATGTAAACAATCCCTGAGCAGTATAGACTAAAGTTAGAAGAACATTACAATATAATACACACTACCTAACACCTTTATTAATCAAATGGGCCTCATGAGTTAGCCTAAACAGTTATGATGCTAAAATATTTAGTTTGGATTATAAAATGACTATTTTACTAGTAATCTAATGATTTATTCACACCACGTAAGTCTATTTCTTGCCACATTATCATTCATGACAACTTTGCAGAAAAACAACCAGACTCTTAAATGTATTTTGACATCCCAACTTTAATCATCTTTAAATGTCTCGTAAATGAATGGTTAGGTTAATTTGAGCTGTTTTATAATTCATAGCAATTAAACTATTATATACACCTGAATTAAAATTATGACAGTGACAGAAGTATTTGGTAAAAAATCAGACATTTAACATTTAACATTTAATTTATGAACTAGATGGATTTATGAGGGTGGACATCATGCTAGTTCGTAGGTTCCAGCATATGCTGAGGAATATGGCTGAGTAATATCCGGTGAAGTATAGAACCGATGTGAGTTGCGTTACTTTTTTATAAATCAGTCTTAATATCACATCAAATACTTTTATATGTCCATGCTAACACACTTTTGGTACTGTAAGTTGATTATTTATGTTTAAAAAAAAGTTGTTTGTGCTCAAGCCAGTCTCCCTCTAGCTTTAATGTCAAAAAGTTTAAATTCATGGATTGTGTATTAGGTATGAGTGTTAAACTACAAATATCAAAAAATTTCTGATGAAATAAATATTCACATAAATATTAGGTTACTTATAGCTTACCTACGGTGGGAATGTAGGTAAGTGATAGCTATTAGCTGGAAGATTCTTTATCACAGACATTGGCTGAAAGTCACTAAGTACATATTAAGAAATAATTTTTGTTTACTTCTAAGTAATCAACAAAAGGTTTAATTGAACATCATTCTAGGGCCCCACTTAAAATATATCATAACTCTTTTACCACTGTAAATTATGGAACAAATTCAATTTTAAATAAAAGTACTAAAATATAAAATGCTAGTAATCCAACAGATATCTCTTGCTTACTGAAACTGACAAATTTATAATAAAATTATGTAAAGTTCTTGTCCCCATCGCCTCTGCTTGGGATTAAAACAGGCTTAGTAGTACTGTAAACTATTTTACTACCTAATTTTCTTCCTATCTTCTTGTCTTCACAACCCTAATCCCAATTATAATTATAATTTATGTTTTTCAGTAAACATTTTAGAATCTATTATTTCCCTGTACCTGGGCTAAATGTCTTGTTTCATAATAGCTTGTCTTTTTAAATCTTTTTAACAAATGTTTAAGTTTATCCTTATAAATCCATAATCCTCTAAGTGAGCTCAAGCTCTTAGGATCATGTAATTATTTATCAAATACCTAATAGTAAAAAAATAATAATACTCCTAGTAAAAATTAATGTTTGAGCTGTCATTTATGGGTCATTCTCAAATTGAGGGACATTGTATGTCTCCTACCTATATAAATATGTTGTATTGAGGTTCAAACCTTGGATGAACTGGGGAAGTTTAAAAAAAAAAATGTTTTCCACTCTCTCTCCACACAAATGTGGATTCACTTCCTTTAAATTCAACCTTCCAAATTCATAACCCATTAGCCTAATTAGTACTTAAGCATATAACTCGAAAGGGTAGTAAGATGCGTTGCTGAGTAAAAAAAAGGTTTTTTTTAGAAAATGGTGCTTCAAAAAAAGATCAAGGCCTAAATTAGCATTTTGCTTCTAAGTCTACTTAAGATGCTCTAATTGAACAATGGTTGCTGCTATAGGCCAACATGTTGATTCAGTGTCACCAGTTGACTATGGCATCACCCACGGTCATAGCTCACATCACACAGCTGCATCAGCATAAGTGAGTCTAGTGATTCATGTAAGAAAGTATTTATAAAAAATGGAACAGTTGTAAAACGAAGATAAACTTGGATATCATTTTATAATTTACCATGCCATAATCTTCAAATACTAGCATAAGTTCCAAAGTACTGTAAGTTATCAATTTTATGCTAAATTTGTTTATGTGCGAAGGACTGACTGTAACATCAAAATACCATCAGTTGTATTTAATTAATTCAATTTGGGTGGTCTCTTTCTCAGATTATTAGTTTATATTTGTCACTTCATTATTTGACAAGCCGTACGTATATTGTTTAGCAAGGGAAAAAAATGGTGAGGAGGCAAATGGCAAGTAATTAGATGCAGTCTTACATAATCACCTTTATACCCCACTTGGTGTTACTTCAAGCAAGTTTACAAACACAATTCTCTTCATTGTAAAACAAACCAAACCAAAGGTCTGATTTTCATGGAAAGAGTAATATTTGACAATTAGAAAAACTAGTACTAGATATTCTTTCATGAATAAATTCATATGTAAAACCATATAATCTGTAGCTGTCACTTTTGAGATATTATCATTACCTAAAAAATAACACAAATAATATAGGCTAGTGAAATGTTACTATCAAAGTTGTTTGCAAAAAAAGAGTTTGAATTTTCTAAAAGGCTCCTCATATAAAAATTGGTATGTAAAAATGTCCTACATAAATAAATAACACACCACAATTATAATATATTTTCTTTATAGGCCTAGTCTGTTAGATCTTGTGACCAAATTTTCAAAAGTCAATTTTCAGTAAACTAACATAGACCTGGACCAAATTAACTATCATGTAAACACTCAGATACACAATTGACAAAAATTTCAGAATCATTTTGGAAAAAGTTAAAATTTTGAAAAGTTAAGACTTTACTCCCTTGATATTTATTTCAAACATTTTTGAAAAATTTGAATTTTCAAAAATCACCTTTTTGTAAACTTTTCTTAATTTGAGCGGCTTGAATAAAAATAAAAAAGTCCCAAAGTATAAATATCAATTTTGGACAAAATCCATCAGTTGTAGCCACAGGGACAAACATGAGACAGGCAGAATGGTTAAATCCAATTTTCTTTTTGGTCCGGAGGCATATAAGACGTGAAGATTCTTCATCTAAGGGTTTAAAAATCTCATAATTACTAGACTTTCTCTTTAAATAAATATGTTTTTTCTTAGCACTGCGTCTTACTACCCATTTGGGTTATACGCTTAAGTACTAATTACTCTAATGTGTTAGGAATTGGGAATGTTGAAATTAGAGGAAGTAAGCCCACCTTTGCATGGAGGGAGCGTGGAAAACCATTTATGAAAAACTATCCCAGTCCACCCAACCAAGACACGAACCTCGATATCCCTATCCTCGGCAGTATAGCTCAACATGAAACTAGCGCGTTAGCTAACTATGCCACCTGGAGGGTTAATAGATATGTAAAAATATATAATTCATTCACGGTAGGAGTTTACCTCTGAAAGGTCTTTTTTCCTACCAATATCCTACTATATAATATATTTCTGGTAGGGAAAAAGGCCTTTCAGAGGTAAACTCCTACCGTGAACGAACTTTATTAATAGACTTATCTAGGCTTCTGCAACTATATATATATTTTTCTTGATTCTAACAAGTTTGAAATAAAGCCATTTATGCACATATATAGTGTTAATTTGTATAGCGGCATTTATTTTCTGTTCATATAGATAAAATGGCAGATGGAGAGTCAAAGGCTGAAACTGTTGAAGTTTTGTCTAAAGAAGCAGAAACATTGAAAGCCAAACTTGAAGAAGAACGTCAAAAACTAAATGATGTCGCTTGTAAGTTTTCCTAAAGAAATAACAAAAGGATTAGCTCTTGTTTTTGAAAACATGATAACCTAATTTTTATTCACTCAGAGCTACACACAAATTAGGTAAGGTTGACCGGCATTTCGGAATGAAAAATCAAACATATTCTATAAAAAAAGTAAAGACATGGGACTAGCGGGGACTTAATTTTCCGATGCACAACAATCTCCTTAAATTTACAGTTTTCTTTACCGATTTACGCACACATTTAGAAATGTGTATATGGTAAGCCTATGCATATAGTTTAACATTAAATCTATAATGTATTGTCACTATGTATGTAATATTTTCATAAAATAAAGTTGGGTACTAGCACCTCTTTGGCCAGAGTTACGGATACAAAGGGGCCTGGTTTGATCCCCAGTGCGTCCAGATTTGTTTTGAGGCAGTGGGTCTTAAACGGAATCAACTCAGCCTCTTGAGGACAAATGAGGCGCTTCTTGAATAAAAAAAATAGTGTCATCTGTCTAGAAAAGTGAGATTATCGGCTAAAGGGTTTGTTGTGCCTACCACGTGACACCCTGTATACATAGAAGTTAACACTATCTTCACCAACAGATGGTGGACACTCAGTTGGTATGGCTCAATTGCGGGATGATTCCATGGAATTGAAGTTGAATATAACATAATAATACCAGACTAATTACAAATATTAATGCCAGACTAATTACAAATGTTGTTGAATGTTGAAAGTTACTTTTCATTCTTTGTGTCTGTGTATTTTAGTATCAACTGTTGCTGAACGATTAGAAGTTATAAATTATTTGAATATCAAGCCACGAAGAGTTTTAAAAGGCCATCAGGCCAAAGTGCTGTGCTCAGACTGGTCGCCGGACAAGCGACATATTGTCTCATCCTCTCAGGTAGGTTGCGGTTGTCCTTTTACTCAAGGTTTTGGGGCTTGGACTGGACAGTTTTTACTCTGTAACGAGTTGTAAAATGTCCTCACTCAACTGTAGCTTGTTTCTGTGTTTGTGTGAGACAAGGGTTATTAACAATATTCTAAGATGAATGAGAAAGATAGGTCAAATGAAATCATCTGCAATAGCAGGAGGGTGGGAAAACCACAGTAAAAATCCTATAGTGTTGAATAACACAATGGACACAGGTGCTGATAACACGAAGTTACAGAGTTTTATTTAAAATATAATAGCATCAGGGAATTATGTACTAGACTAAAAAAACCATCAACAAAAAAACTGTAAATAAGCACTCAAACAATGAAGGATTAATTACACTATTATCATTAATTTTAAGAATAAAATACACTAGAAATGTACTATAAAGTAAGCCTAACTTATTTACAAAATATTTCATTTTCATAGTATTTCAATGATTATCTTAGTACCTCATTTTCAAAAATAACTTTACCATATAATTTCAGAATCCAACTCATCTTAAGACTCAAAATGATATACAGGTAACTGTGTTGTCAATGATTTCAATGTGGATCCACAGCATTTCTTGTAAATATTCAGAGATTGTCGGCCCCCTTTCTTTCCTGTTTTTTTTTAATATTCTTAAATCTTTCACTCACAATTTCAAAAAGCGCACACACACAAACTCAACCAAATACACTTTCTTACACACACTCTCAACCAAACACACTTTCTCACACATACACATATACAATCCTTGCATCACTCTCGCTTCCTCTACATTCACTTTTCCACATTCTCTCACTCTCTCACACCCAATTACACATTCCCTCTTCCTCTTTTTATCACACACACTATCTCCCATTTTCATGCTTTCATACAATATCTTTCTCATACAGCCTCTCTCAATCTCATTCACACTCACTCTAATGCTCTATCATCATTTCCCTTAATATTTCACACTCTCCTGCTTATACTCACTCGCAAACACACATGCAAACACACTTTCTTGCACATGATTTATTGTGGATCCGTATTATAGTACATAGCTACAGTTTCTACAGTAGCCCCATAGCTTATTTGGTGCTGACTGACACCTCACAGCTGACTTCTGACAGTCAACATTTAGGTATATACCTAAATTTTGATTGTCAGAAGTGACAGCTGATAAACACATGT
>CABFOV010005318.1:0-15389 GCA_902141375.1 Timema poppense
AAGTTAAGTGAGAGTGAGAGGTAATGATACTGTCTCCCTCTTTAACCGGACTGTCACGAGCACGACAAACCGATAGTACTACGCTCTATCGGAATATATCTGTCCCTAGCAGCCTGTGCACACCGTTAAGGATTGCCCCTTAGATATTATTAACCATTAACAAAGTAATCAGATGGGTCTGAAGACCTTTTATTAACAATTTAATTAGTTTTCTAATGATCCCCAAGAAATCCCCATCATTCACACTCATCACCCAGGGTGCTCTAGTGTTTAGTGTTATACAGTGTCCAGGGTGCTTCTACTCTCATTCTTCTTCTCTTCTATTTACGTCGTAGCCCCTTCTCCCACAACTTTATCCTCTTTCCACTTCAATGGAAACCATTATATAACCCCCTGCCAGATATTTCTGATTGGCTAAGTACAATGTATGGGAAGTGATGAACGGGGTCGTCCCATCACTGCTATTGGTCCAACTCCGCAGTGTCTAATGCCTCAGAATCATGACGTTACAATTTAATAAGCGTAGCTGTCTGACCAAGAACTCTTATATACTCTGCGAGCAACCAGATTGGAAAGGTCGCGCACAACACTAATTAAGATTCAACTTTGGGGGTCTTAAGCACGTGGGTTGCAACACAACGAATACCGGTCTTCACCTGTTTGTTAGCGCACACAGTTTGACTTGGAGGATAAGCCAGCAAGTCATTCGACACACTTCAGTCAGAGCGAGTATATGCACCAGTACTTGGGTTCAACAATCACTTCTCAGTAACCAATAAGAATCTCATCTAGATTCAGTAATATCGTTTTAATACCTCGTATTCATTTGTTAGTTATTGTAGTCGTTTTATAGCCTAACATGAACGGAGACGCGATCGAGGAACTAAGCGCCCTGAACGGTGGGGCCTCACCGACGACGGGCAAGAAGATTCCTCCTAAATTGAGAGCCGTGTCTTGGACGGGAGACGTCGACAACGAATTGGAAATCCCCAGCGGCGTACGAACCCCACGCACATCTACCACACCAGGTAAACTGAGCGACATTTTTATTGAATGTTTACAGGAAACTGTTATTGAAATATTGATAAGCCTCTACTTTAATAACAATTTGTCACTTTCGATTTAGAGTCGACATTGTTGTCTAATGTCTGGCAAGAATTTTTAAGATTTATTTAGCGAACTACCTCAAAACTTATAGTCCTTCTATAATAAGAAAGAATGTCACTCCCGTCTGTCAAAATAGCTCGATAATTTAGATAAAAAGATAAGTAATTGTTGATTTTTGATGCCAAGTTTTTTAAATTTAAAGGGACTGACTCGATAAGTGAGGAATGGCCGCGTCAACATTCGGTCTAACTCAATATTTAATTATACGATGCGTTATTTTAAAATATGGCTCACGCCAAAGTAGAGACCAAGTATTTCAATAATGCTCTTTTTCCTTAACAACCCTATAGTGAGTTTTATTAATAGAAAAAAATGTGTAAAACTGCGACATTGCTTATTTTCAACGACTTTTTGAGTATGTTTGTGGAGCTGTGAGACCAGGCTTGATGAAAAAGAGCTTTAAATTTAGCATTCCTGTAAAAAATGCAGTAATTTTTTGGCAGGCTCCCAACAGAAAATTTAAAGATATTTGAGAACTAGCAGTAAGCCTTTCCTCTTTACCATGAGATAAGAAATTACATAGATTTCTTTACCCTCTTTCTTATGGACGTTTCAAAGGGTGGTTGTCGGTGAATAGTGAAAGGGAGTATACGCTTGGACATAATAGAGAAGTAGTTCGAGAAAACGACACATACCACTATATTTTAAGCCATATGGCCTGACGACGATTGATATTTTCTCGTTGACCGAGGCGGCCGCCTTAAAAGGAATATTAGGTGTCTATTTATTTTAGTACGTAGGTTTTTATCATCATCTACTGTAATTTTTTTTAGCACCACTTCTTACCACCCATTCGAGATATAAGCTTTTTACTATGCTATTTGTGAATAACGCTACTGGGCCTAGGAAGAGGAAGAAGGTATTTAGATGAAACGTGGGGGAAGAGTGGTAAACCTTTAGGAAGAAACACCATCAAAACCCGTTGACTAGATTCGAACCATGACTCGACCGTCACCGGAAAACCAGGCTTGAAATTTAGACCATCTGTAAGGCCTACCATATCCGGATTCTTCAAAAAGAGTACAGTATAAAAATGATGATCATTGGGATTTTGGGCTCGGGGGATGAGAGGAAGAAGGTATAATGCTTTATTTTAAATATTTTTATTAAAATGAGTGCAAAAAATATATAAATTACGTAATTTATTATGCATACATGTGGCGACATTCAGGGTGTTCTAATGAGTATAGAGTCATTTCGAACTTTTCCTTCTATCCTCATTTGTGCTCCCTAGATTTACAAACCTTTGTTCTAAAATAAACATTGCTGGGAACCTTATTTAATATTTTCATTGTCAAGTCTAAAAAATATGCATCAAGAACTTTAACGGTTTCTTTTGAAAGGGAAAAAATATATTTTTTCTTTACTAAATACTTTTATAATTATTAATATTAGATACAAAACATCCCTCCATATATTAAAGACTATATACTCGTAGTTATATTTGTTAGCACTGCGTCTTACTACCCGTTCGGTTTATACGCCTATATACTAATTACGCTAATGTGCTAGGGATTAGAAAGGTTTAATTTAGAGGAAGTGAACCCATATTTGTGGGGAGGGATGGTGGAAAACAATTTAAAAACAACCAATCTCAGTGCACCCGACCGGGATCGAGCCCTGATCTCTCCGTCTTCAGCAGTCTATAGGGAAGCATGTTAGACCATGCGGCTACTGAAGCGGGTCGCCTATATAATTAATAATTTATAAATACAAAATTTAAAGATCTACAATTTGTAATGCGTAAAGGGAATAAATAATTAATATCCTATTTACAAGATTTGAATTTGTTACGTAAAAATAACCAGTTGTTCAAGGCGTGATTGTCGTAGATATTTGTGTCTCGCGATACCGTGTGAAGTAGGTGAGTCCATCAAATATTTCCTACATTATTTATTAAGTAATAAAATAATATATAAATGACTGAAATTTTTTGTGTCTAATATTAATAATATAAAAGTTTTAGTAAAATACCATCTATTTTTCCTTTTTTTTTTAATTAGCCGTAAACGTTCTTGACCCTTATTTTTTTATACTTGACAATGAAAATATTAAATAAGGTTTTCAACAAAGTTTACTTTAGAACAAAAGTTTGTAAATCTAGGGAGCACAAATGGTGATGAAAGAAAAAGTTCAAAATAACTCTATACAGACGAGAAGAGAAAAAAATTGATTTTTTCAAAATCAGCTCTAACGATTTTGATTTGTATCTAGGAGTTGATTAAAATAAACTTGCTATTTTCATTTTACCATGAAAATGACTTTTAGTGTAATTTACAGAAGCGGAAACTTCCGTATCTCCGCAACTATTTGAGACACTAAATAACCTATCATTGCAAAATTGCAGTAATATTAAAATTTAAAAACTTTTAAATGAAATATATTTTTATAAAACTAACAATTTCTGAGATATTGGCAAATATATTAATACCATTCTGTGCGCTTTAGCTGTAAAGAGATACTACTTAAGTTTTAACGCAATAATTCTCCAATGCCATAGAGTAATTAAATATAAGTAAGTTTCTCAAAATTTTTATGTTGTTTTTCCTTAAATCTCTTAGGAGAAATGTTTGTACAACAATGATATATCTCCATTTTAGACATAATAGTCGATATTTACATTTTTTATTGGTAAAAATTTATAAATGAGAAATTTATTAGTAATACGAAGTCATGATGATTTGCATCACCTAATAAAACGTTGAAAATTTTTACTGGAAGTTGAAATTTCAATACGAAGTGTTGACTCTTGTGAACCCAATATTGATCCTTTTTATCGGTCTAAACATACAAATGAGGACATTAATTCTTTAAAAATAAAATTATAAAATTTAAAACCGTGATTAAAAAAAAGTTTTACATAAGTATAGTACAATTTATGCTTTGGTTTGCTAGTGTATATTATTTCGTTTCACATATATTACGAGTTTTGAGTAAATATCTCAATTTTAAAACAATAGAGTGAGAAAGTCCGTGCGTGATTCTGTACCATTTATCTAAAAGTATAATAAGTAAAATAGCACCACGCACTTTGACGCCTGGTTCAAGCTGTATTTCCCGGTTACCATGAGCAACGTGCGTCATCTCTGCAGTCGTGCCCTGTGACTCTGCGTCACCGCCAAAAGCAGTTCACACAAGCTACCTGCGCCGCGTCACAGCAACCGGATCAGTTCACACTAGCGACTTGCATCTATTTGGACGCAGCTTTCGGCCTCAGTCGGTTTGAATCCATGGCGATGATAAGTACACCCCAGGATCGAAAAAAATAGGCAAACTTATCTTTGGTGTACACAACCCTAATTCCCTGACATGAACTCCTTTATGAAATCTTTAACATAATGTAAAGGCATTTTGCCTAACATCTGGTTTCTACTCATTATTTTATAGGTGAACAGTGATTGTAACATGTTTCAAGTATTTTATAAATAGTTATTGTGAAAATAAAGGGTAGGTAGTAATGTGCCTAAATTTAATGCACTTTTACTTTAATTTACGGATCATCCAGATAATCAACAAGATGACACATGGTCCAAGTTAGTCTTTATGAACGAGGTTCCACTATACATAATAAATATTTTTTTCAAATTCATAAAAATTATTAGAAAAAAAATTGAGAGAGAACTCGCCACCTTTCCTTAGCATTATGGCTTCCATTTAATCAGTATTAGTATATAGCGTCTTGCATATCTACATCTATGCTGCTTGGTTTTTATTTCTGTGGTAGTATTCTTCTAGGGACGCATTCCAAATGACAGGTCTAACCCGCACCTCATTGATTAAAAGTTATGTCTATTTCGTCCTCTATTCTGACTGTACACTGATTACCATCACAGTGACACGCGCAGTTCGTGTGCACGGCTCTATGTCTTCATGGAGACTGACAGAACTCTGAGCGGTAGCGTCACCGCCGCGTTTTGCAGAAACCCGCGTCACTAGTTTTGACGCAACATTGACGCCAACTTGACGCCAGACCTCGCGTCCCGTGTGAACCCCATCATTCGAATCAAAGTAATGCTAAGACGCAGCATCACATGACGCGACTGCAAAGATGCGGCACGTTGCTCGTGGGCACCGGACCTTAAGCTATGTGTTATCCGTGGGGTGAGATGGGGTCTTAAGTTAAAGTTGATATTTAATGCTGTGTCAATTCTAGAACATAGATCACAAATTGCCTACTCTCCAGGCTAATATTTAAAAAGAGTTTAAGTTTTCTGGTGTATACAGGTGCTTTGTTTAACATAAAATAATTTGACCTTGACTTTTTAGCAGTATTATTTTCCGATATCACTGTTACAGATTACTCTTTGTTTCTACCACCGTGTCTTACTAACTTTTCAGGCTGTACGCATATGTACTAATTGCGCTAATGAGTTAGGGACGAGGAAGCTTGAATTTAGGGAAGGTCTACCCACATTTGCGTAGAGGGTAGTAGAAAACTATTTTGGAAAGACTGCCCTCAGTACACCCGGCCGGTATTCAAACTTTGATCTCCTTGTCATCGGCAATCTAGTCTAACACAAGAGTGACGCCTTAAAACATGCAACCACCGAAGCAGGTTATAGCTTACTGTTCACATAGTGTTGCTCAGTGACTACCAATGGAAACATTTAAAAATCTAGTGTATTACATAGTAAGATCTATTTAATAAAAAACTTAAATTACTATCACGAACAATACAGTCCAATTTTAATTGGAAGGGCTATTTAAAAAATACAAACATATTTTTTGTTGTCAAAATTGATATAATTGTACTACTTTACAAATGTTATTTAAAAGGTATTGATAATGTATATCAAAAGGAACAGCTGTGAATCATATAACTTGGCATATGAACACGTGAAAGTAGATCAAATAACTTGCCTATCTATCAGATCAGGATCCTCCTAAGAAAATCGGGCTGTATATATATCCTATTATCTGCCCCTGGAAGATCAAAAATCAACTAACAATGCTTATTATCTTCAGTTTGTTGTTGTGGGCCACTCTTGTGGAAGGAATGGTCAAATTCACATGTTTTGGCCTTCAAAATGGTTAAAGGTCACAACAGGTCTTATGTAACATGTAGGCCTACGTTACTATTCCGATTCCGGGACAACAGGTGTCCTTGAATGCCTCCAGTCTGTCCTAACCAGTTGGAGACCCTCACTCCATGTTATCATCTGTACAGATTGTGTGAACTAGACCTGGATGCTGTCCTTAAATTATGTAACGGTTCGGGGGTGGGGGGGTTCATTAGTTTATTACGTTTCCTTACAAAGGGGGGGAGGGGGGGTAAAAATTATTCTTACGTAAGAACTAGCCTTAGGGACCCTCCTTAAATTACGTAACGATTGGGGAGGGGGGGGGGAGGCGTGTTCAGTAAGTATTTTCTTACTTTTTTTACGAGGAAGGGAAGTGGGGATCAAAATACTTCTTACGTAAGGTTTTATACCAATATTCATGAAAAAACAAAATCGAAAGAAAAAAAATTTGCAGAAAATTCTGAGATTTTCCTTTTTTAATTCGTTTAATAACCTCATTAAAATCATTAATTGTTGCTGTTTTATAGAAATAACTAAAATTTAGACTTCGTATTTTGCGCAAGGATAGTTAATCACAATATATATGAAAAATTACTTTTCCTTTTAGTCTAATAATAATAATAATAATAATATTAATAATAATTATTAGAATTAATAATAATTTATACTAGTTATTATTATTTACTATTAGTAATAATTTTTATTAGAATAATAATTAACAACAATTATTATTAATTATTTATTATTAATCAAAATTAATTATTGTTTACTATTATCTAATATTGATAATAACTATTTATTATTATTATTATTATTATTATTATTATTATTACTACTATCTTCGATAAGTAAATATAGATAAATTCGGTGTCGAATATAGAAATGTGTCTCATTTCACATCCCCGGCAAGAACATCGTCTTCTCGGATCAAGAGAGTCGTTCTGGGGACATATCGACTTAGCGATCCTTCATCTGTGTCACCGTTAAGCTCGGAGAAAAGGAAAAATTAGAATGTCTTAATTTGTTTTTGAATATGTGCAACACTTTTACAGATATGCGGTCAAAATGTATTTCCGTGTACGACGTTCGCTCGCTTTGCTACCAATCCTTGTGTTTGAAAACAATTAAAATTAAATAATTTACTATATCTTGGAAAATTACGTAAGATAGAGCATGATGAGAGTGATGAAAAATCTTACGACCCCTTACGTGGGGGAAGCGGGAGGTTTTATAATCATAAAAAAAAGCCTTAAGTAATTTAATAACTGCTTCTTAGCGGTTACACCAATACCAACGAACACCAGTGTATTGATATAACACTAATGGAGTTAGCTATCTTTTTATATCAATGACCCTTTATATATCCCGAACATTTAGCCCCTCTCTCCCTATTTCCCCCCTCTGTATCCTATGTATGTTTCGAGTAAGATTATTTAATTTTCAACAGTCTGTAATTGTAATGTTTTTTTATTAATGACCCACGCTTTCAAAGACCAAAGATTATTATAATTTAAAAATATATTCTTGGTGAGCTTATTCTTGAGATTACATTCCATATTATTGTCACCTTAATAAAGGATGCACTTTTATACAAGTTTGTGGTTCATTGCTATGGGCATGTTATTCATTAGCACCGACATATTATAAAATATTTTGTAATCGTATCCTGATTATTTTTTCAATAGCTAAGGTGTAAGTTTCCTGTTAAATAGTAAACATTTAATTGATACTATATTTTGTTTATTCGCTCTCATTATTACCAATTAATATTTTGCCTTATTCTTTGTTGGTTATATCGTTCTATAAAGATATAAATGAGAACTTATTTCATTTTTTTTTCTAATCTTACTTCCAAGGCCGTTTCTAGGTGTTTTGCCGCCCTAGGCGAGAGTTGAAACATGCCGCCTCCTCCCTTTTACTACCATCACTCTTTCCCCCTGTCATCCAGGCTAGAAGAATTAATGATTTAGATATAAAATAAATTGTATTCAATATAAAACATTAATTAACTAAATAAACACTGTTCATGATATATTATTTAGTTTATAAATTTCTCTTTTCTAACTTTAATGATGTTTTGGGTTCTTTCTCTTAATCTAATGGTATCTTCCTTGCCTTTATTTCAGTAAAGTCTTTAATAAGATCTCTAATGTCAAGCTGGTAAGCCATGTCTTTTTCTACTGACATTTTGGCTAGTCCCACGAGTTTCTCTTGGCTCATGAAACTGCGCACATAGGTTTTAATTAATTTGAGTTTTGAGAAACTCCTCTCTGCACTTGCCACTGATATCGGTAAAGTAAAAAGGATACGAAAAGCTACGAACAAATTAGGAAAACGATTTTCTAACTGGTTTTGGCACAGATAGTTCAGCACATATTCGGGTTTTGCTTTTTTTTTAATTCGATTACTTATTTCTGAAAGTTCAGAACAGAGAGCTGCCACGTCAATGTTTTTTAGAAAAGATGGGGTTTCTCCAAGGCTACGCTGGGTTAGAGCTGTTTCCAATTTGATACACAAATCCACGAGTTATTTGGAATTTTTCATCTTGAGATTACTTATATTTTATGTAAAACCAAATAATCTTTTAATTTCATTCAACTATGTGAATCGTTCTTTTACAGAACTAATTGCCATGTCAAACATTGCAAAATAGTAATTTAATCTGAAATTCTCTTTGGGGTCAGTGATGGTTTCATCTTCTGATTCGTAAGCGAACAATTTCCTTTTCCTCCTTCTTATCTCCGGCTGAAAAATTGGCTCAATATTGATTTCTTCAGCTAGCTCTCGAGCATCAATCAAATTTCATGACACTATTCATGTTTATTAAATACTCGTCTGTACTTTTAGGCTCAATTACTGTGTTCACTAGAGTAAAGTGCTTCTCTTGAAGCAGTTTAATGGTCAAATTGATTTGAAATGGTATACTGTGCCATGTTACAACTACCACAACAAACTTAAAGGCTGTTGCTTCAGTGCAACACAAAGCAGATTCATTTACCACAAGGTTCAGTGTGTGGGAACTGCAGGGGAGATAGAAGGCACACAGATTACTATCCATAATTTTCTACTGCAGACCTATTTCCTTGCCCTTTATATTGCTCCCGTTTTCATAGCCCTGACCTCATAGGTCTTCAATTGACAATGACAAACTTTGGAGCTGATTGATCAGAATATGGCTCATCGATTCACCTGTGGTTTCTGTTAGTGATACAAATTCCAGAAGGTGTTATTTTATTTGCACGAGGCTTCTTTCTTGGAATTTTTCGATATAATACTGAAATGATTCTGTTCCTGAAGATTGTACGATGTCCCCAAATCTTATGTACTGTATTATAAAGATATAATTTAAAAAAATTGTTTTTTCAGATACAGTTGATACCAATTTGCACATAGAACGTTGTCTGACACTTATTGAGATAATTTTTAACAAAACAAGGTTCTAAGTGCATTTAGGACCTTATATTAAAAACTATGAACTCAAATTCTACAGTATAGTAGATTTTGTATGAGCTGGTTTTTATTTTTGATTATAATAACTATACAGCATAGGTAGAAAAATTGACATAAACATAACATAAAAAAGTTGGTTTTAATACAAACTCTATTATTTCAACTATACTCATTCATGCTTAATAATATTGATAATTTAGTTTCTCAAAAAATAAAAAGCTAATAGTTATAAATATTTATCCCTGTTATAATAGTGTTGTCTACCTATAGCAATGTTCTACTTTATTTTTAGAAGTTTTTTTATCCTGGAAATGCTTATACTTGAACCTTTATTTTATATCATTGTTTTTCTTCTGACATAGTTGGTACTTTATTTAATAATTTTGGTTGAATCTGCAAAACCTCTTGTGATTGAGTAGGAGAAGTTTGCATCGTGGGTGTACAACATGATTTATCAATAAACTTAAGGTTTACTTTATGAAACTTTTTCAAGATAGGATGTTTTCAACTTTACTTCGTGCAAGACTTGGGATAGCCTCAAACAAGTAACTTTAGAAAATGAAATGAGCTTGTCATTTAGCAATTTTGCTGTACCACTAAAATCCTTGAAATTGTGTTCTTGCATCTGAATAAATCGGTACGGGTTGTTTCTATTTACTGTTTTCAGTAAATGTACAACACCCAATGAAGAGAGAAAAAAATCAATTTTGGACATAATCTTTTCAATTGCGTTGTGTGCATTGTCAACTTCCTGCACACATGAGTGCTCCGGAACAGAGTACTTCATAGTCACACTATTGAGTTGAGGGATTTCTCTTAAGAAATCCAGAACTTCATTAGCCATAGTGCTATTACGATTTTGTGGAACACATAAATCACTCCATGTGACCAGCTCAGCTATTTCATTTTCATCTAAAACAACATCATCTAATATCCTCCTAAAGGCGATAGTGGAACACATAGTGGAATATGCTGTTAGATTATAAGCATTTAGTTTTAGTTTATGAAAGAAAGAGCTAATGTTAGCACGAGGACCTGTTATAACATTTTTCAAATCAAACAATAGTACTGGCATCTCTCTTTCTTTGTCTAGTAACCGGTCTTGGCGCATAATAGATTTGTTTTCAATATGATTCTGATACTTAATCTCAGCCATTTGAGCAATAGGTTTATCTTGTTTCGCTGTTTTATAAACTTCACAAACATCACAGCGATCACTTTTAGGTATATGAAAGTCTAAATTAAATTCGGTTGCAAATATGCTTCTATACATAGACAGTTTAACAAGTTGAATGTCATTATTCTTACATATTCCAATGTACATATCATACATCTTGGTTACATTTAGACTAGCATCAAGATATTTTTTATTTGTACTAGCCCTACAAAAGTGTGATTCAATGTTTGTAAACGATCTAATGTGATCCCTAACACAATCCTTTGTAACTTCTGGAAGTTTTCGAAGACTTTTATCAGATTTCCCTCTCATATCATGTTTTGGTACGTTTGTGTTGATATTTTTATACTTGTGAACGCTATACACAGGTTTTCGTGAAATATTTAATGTACCCAAGTAGAACTCTTTTCGAACCCAAATTTTTTCGTATTTTCACAATGAAATAATAACGAAATGTCTGTTTCCTACGGGACATAGTGTCATTTGTTCGTTTTGGTCTACATGTTGGCAAACATTCCGTTGCCTCTAGTATAAAATGGTGCTTTTCGCTGGAACCCAAAGTGTAGTAGATTTTAATTGACTTTTTGTTCATAGTATCAATTATTTGATCCGCAATTTAATTTATATTTTGAAAGGCAGTCTTTTTTGTGTATCTTTACACATTTTTCAACTACTTTTTTACCTCGATTACTAATATAGGCTTTTCCAGATTGGTGATTAGTTTTTCTAATGTTGCATTTCCACTTGGACGGGTTGGAAACCTTCTTATGAAATGATTTTGAAGGTGTTAACATGTGTGTAGCTTTATTCTGTTGTTGCCTGAAAGAGTTTAAAAAATAATCAAAATCTAGATTTAAAAAAAATACAAAATTACATGTATGATTAATTTATTATTCTTTTGGTTAACATATACTAACTTAATATTTTGGAAAATTAAAACATGATTAACTCTATGCCCATGTTTATTTAATATTTTACTTAATTGTATAGGGCATACTCACATTTCATTTTTATTGCTCTCTTCAGAATATTTCGCAACATTTAAGTTGTCTGTTATTTCAATTGATGGTACATTTTATCTAACTTCACTCAATGGATTATTGGTTGCATATGTTCACGATTCATAGCGTTTGTTTTGTTGTAGTGCCCCATTTGTTTTTATATGTAGACTGAAACAATGTTAATTATGTTATTGTTTAATATAAGCAAATTTTAAAAAATGGTTCAGGTAATACTAATACTAGTCCTACTTAAAATAAATAGAATATTAACAAAATATCATTATGATAAACACCTATTTTATTTTAATATTCCTATTTAATTTAAAAGTTGAACATAATTATTAAAGAACAAGGAGAAAAAATAAAATAACTAGTATAAGAGTGATATGTTTATAATAATATATACACAAAATAAAATAGTAGTTGTATAAAAACCTTTTGTTTGGTTTTTGTAAACTAAAATCTTCACGCTAACTTTCTGAATTATTGCTTGATGGTGTTGAGGGATTATAATATTCAGAAGAATCACTATCTATTTCAAAAAGCATATTATTGACACGCTCCTGTTCTTATCCATAACTCATTTAATTATATTGTGTCTCAAAAGTGTATCTCAATAGTAAACAGCACCAAAACAAACATGTTTTCAAAGAGCTGTGGTACTTTTGTTTTGATTGGAAGAAGATCTAAACGACATTGTTAATTGGTAACTGTAAAATAGTAGACCAATGAGAAAAGAGGTTTTAAAAGAAAGAAATACATCAGTTAGAACCTTGTCAAAACAACTCTATTAAGAAAAATTTGAGAGATAGAACTTTGGCATTCTTCTAGTTACTTTATTTGTCCATAGATGGCATTGAAATTTATTATATAGATAGATATAATTAAACACAAACTTTT
Organism: Timema poppense; assembly: GCA_902141375.1. NCBI lineage: Eukaryota > Metazoa > Arthropoda > Insecta > Phasmatodea > Timematidae > Timema > Timema poppense. Next base: position 12,717 of record CABFOV010005318.1, read on the forward strand.
CATGGAGTTAAGTCAATTTACCCAAAAATGTCGGAGCCTTGTCATTCTAAGGTTGTGATCTGTTGGTGGTATGGGACGTGCCAATGGCTCTATGCTATTTCTGTGGGTCAAACCAGTAGCTCTAGACCAGTCGTTCCCAAACTGTGAGTCCCAACATCTATCAAAATCTCGAATTTGATGTTGCTTACGATCACAATACTTTTCTTCCCCTGAGTTCAAGAGAAATAAAAATAAAAATAAATTAAAAAACTCACCCCATCTCATCAAGACTATTAAAGCTAAGAGTGAGGGGGAGGGGGAGTTATCACAAGAGTTAGTCGTTCTAAAAATTGCGTCACAGTTCTTGACCGGAGATAATTATTCAAACTTTTTTGGTCTGCTTACCCTCAAATATAGTTTCTCTTTGACTTTGTACTTCCAAAGTTGTTGGTAAATAATACAAGTTATCAAGGGCATAGAAAAGTGGAGTCGGGAGGAGGTTCAGACTCTTCTGGAATTCTATGACCCCCCCCCAAGTGGCTCCATACATACGTACACAAAATTTATTTGATAAATGTATAGTCAAATTTTCTAGCGTAACCAAGAGTATAGATCTATAATTTTTCTGGGGCAGGGAGGTTTCACTAGAAATTTTACTATACTTTTAGTCACGGCCATTTTGCTTTATCCAATAAAAGCTTTGATATGTATATTTAGAAGGGTAAATCCATCAAATTATAGCGGGATCTAGACCATCCCGACCCCCTCTTTATGCGCCCTTGCAAGTTATATATATTTTTTCTATAATCTATATAATATATTTATTTTAAGTATTATATACCCCCTGTTATATCTTGGCGTTCCCTCAAGAGTACACACACCCCAAGTTGAATACCACTGCTCTAAACAACAGACCGCGGTGAGGCGATGCCGCCGAGCCACTTATAGTCGCGAGAAATATAGTTTAATCTTCTTATTGACCATATGATAGATACTCTCATGGCTCTCAACTCTACTCCTCGTGTTGTAGACACACTATGGGAGAGCGATGACGTCTTTCAGGTCAATGTTCATCTTCTCGGGAGATACACAACAACGACTGGCTCTTAAGGTGCGGCGCCACAGCCACCGGACTGGACTTTACTTGACTTGACTGGAGTCCAGTGTGATTTTCCATACAATGTTTATGTATTGTCTAGGCGCCACTGCGACCAGACTTGACTGGACTTGACATAATCTGCCGACCAGAGTCAGAGTCGTGTACGGTCCCAATTGGAAAACTAACTTGAGTTTGTTTCCCCCACCACTATTAACAACACTATCTCCAGCAGGTGAGCCGTTGTTTACCTAACGTACGTCTACCATTTTCATATTTAAAATTTTATTTAAAGTACAAATTTAAAGTACTTACAATTCTATTTAAAGTGTCTCTATATTCTTCTTAAAAATAAGTTCTCGAATATTAAAATTTGATTTTATAAACCATTTTAATATTATTAAAACAATTTAAAATGTCTTTGAAAGAGCAACTTGTAGAGACAATCCAAGAGCACAGTGTATTGTAGGACACAAGTAACAAGAATTTTTGCAATGCCAGGATGAAACACAAAATTTGGGATGAAATAGCAGCTAGATTGAACATTAAATCGGGCGAGTGAAATATAATTTGTATAACTTACATTTTTATTTCTATTTTGTACAGTAAAATAATTTTTCATAAAATTTGTGAAAAGAGCCATCATTTTACTTTGCTTGCTCTAGTAACATGCATAATCTGAACAAGATAAATTACATATTCTTGGTTGTTATTTATTTCCTTCTTATTTGGTTAAAGCGTTGGTCTTCCACTACGATGACATGTTTATGTGATGTTACACCCTCTTCAAATCTCATTTATAATAAATATGATTAATTTAAATTCATTCTATCCTAAAGTTTGTGAAATTTTGAAATGTTATTTGGAAGAATCTTTCTGTGGGATGATTTGGTTAGTCGAAAGTAGTTTTTAAACGGCTCATCTGTCGAAGATTTTACTAACGTATGAAACTCGCCTAACACATTTATTTCTTCCACATATGTATTTACCCATGTTCCTACCTTTTCGATAGCAGTAATGCACAACAATTCAAAAAATCTTCATCCGAATTGGATTCAAAACTTAAATCCAATAACTGTTGCCCGGAATTCATATTATGCTGAGAGAAATACAGAATAAACTGAGATGTTCTAGACTACACAGTCAACTCAAAGTCTGTTCACTGTGGCGCATATTCGCATTAGTCCAGTCATGTCAAGTCAAGTCCAGTCCGGTGGCTTTAGTCTTACACCTACATCTCGAGTCAGAGCTTACTAAAAACTAGTTTGGTCGCTACTTTCGCAGCAACCTTTCGTGGCTGACTGTTCTGTCAACATTGAGGTACCCACTTTGGTAACCGTGTGTCACAATAGACTAGATTGCTGATCACGGGGAGGTTGGTTCAAATCTTAGTCTTATCCTTCCACGCAAATGGGGGTACACATCCTCTAGATTCAACCTTTCCCTTCCCTAACACACTGGCATAATTAGTATATATGTGTACAAACCCAACGGGTAGTAAGACGCGATGACAAAAAAAATGGGGGTGGTGTTATTAGCACCTGGGACTACCTACTTTCACACTCACAAAATTACTCAGACATTTATTTGTGTGTGTG
>CABFOV010005318.1:26451-43619 GCA_902141375.1 Timema poppense
GGGGTTATGGGCCCCCCCCCCCCTGACCCTGCACTTTCTTTCAAACATTTCATTGTTAGCAAATAATGTTTTGAGTAAGTAGGTATGTTGATATAATGGGTCAAGAAAGGGTGATTAGTAAACCTTCCTACATAACTACAAACTCCACTAATGACAGTTGTTTTGTCCACTTAGCTTCTCTTTTATTAATGTTATTCCTCAAGTATGATCTTACAGGTGAAAGCAAAAATGTTTGCACCATTTTCTCAAACCCCGCCAATCAGCTCATTCCAAGAAACGTCCTTTGTCAATCAATATCATATGAATGTATGAAAGAAGAAGTACAGTATTTGAAATGTTGAAAGAACTAATTTTACAATCGGAACTTTTTAAAGATATATCTTGAGGTGAATATTAAAATATTAGCTAATATTTGGTTGATAACATATACAATTAAAACTGTTGTAAGAGTAAACACTTAGAACTTAAGGTTTTTTTATATGTATTTAGGACCCCCTTTAAGGAAGATCCAAAAAATTCCGGGGGGGCTCCAGACCCCCATCCTTCTAAGTTCTTGATGTATGGAAATTATCTTGGATACAAATATAGCCATACTATGGTTTCATCCTCCAATCAACTATCATATGTGCCAATGACGAGTCATCAGTGGCTGTGTTTCAATGACAGCTCTAACAGACGATGAATTCACGAACCCAACACATACTATGAGTGAAAAATGACACTAAGTATAGGATTAAACCTGGATGTATAAGCATTCATACACCAGACCAAGTGTCCTGAATTATATTCTTCTATTAAGGTGTCATTTTTCATAAATATATAGTCCACGTCTTAGGTTTTATTAATGTGGGATGGAAGGGAACACGAGAAAAAGGCCAGTGTTTTTGCAGTTTTTATGACTAAAATAAATCAAATATGGCTGCAGTACAAATATACAGTTTAATTTTCTTTACATGTTGATATCAACAGTTCCTTATTATCTGTAATGAGCATGGTGGCATTATCTAACAAACCTTTTAAATGAACAGAAAAACGTTTACAATAAATTTCAGGACACTATAGACAGATATTCAAGAAATTTTGAGGTCACCATGTGAATAAAACTAAATTATATATATATATATATAATAATAATAATATCAACAGTTTTCGAACATTTTCCGTGGGTATGGTGGTATCTGAACAAAAACTTTTAAAATAAAGATAATAAATCCTGTTTGAATTATGCTGACATGCTCTTGTCAAATATTCAAGAACTGTATGTTGCAATGAGACTGATTTGGACCCCTTTCATATATTTAAGAAATCATGGATGAAGGTATTTGTCTTTAAAATATTGTATGTAAAATATCCTTTTAATACTTCATCCATGGAGAATTACGCGCTTTTCAGAAATAATGTCAAATGATTACACCATTAAAACTTATTTTTTCTTTAAAAATCAACTCCGTAGTATTTACCAAAAAAAGCAAGGGACGCTAGCTCCCTCTACCGAATAGAAAGCTAGCCTTCACAACACCTGTCACCAGGACTCTTTCGATATTAGGTTTTGACACTGTTGATAAGGAGGTCCAAGAAGAAAGGGGTAAGTCATATATAAGCTGCTTGTGCGTATGAATCCATGACAGTGAATACCATCACACAAGAACTTTGTAATCAAAGACAGTAATATTCAGTGCCGGTAAAATATATAGTTGTAATATAACAGAAAAATCATATGTGGTTCAACTAAACTGTATCATATAAAATTATATCTTCAGTTCCGGAGATAAAACCACTTTAATAAATCGTGTGCAACATTAAAGGTCTTATTTATTCAATTAAACTATCATATTGTAAAACTGTATCATAATAATTAGCCCTCGATCACGGGGCTATAAAAAACCAACTATCACATAATAATACTCTACCACTCTAATTAGTACTCGATCATGGGGAAATTATTAGCTAATTAAACGGTATCACTTCATTCGGCGCCCATCGCTGACGCGTAACGTTTTAATGTGTAGACAATTAATCCAATAGTATCTACTCAAGTAAAATTTGATTTAGTTTGGTCAAATGTTTTTTATAAAAATTATAAAATTTTTGATCTTAACTGACCTTACTTCCCCCCACCTTAAACATGATCTTTTCCAATATTTTTTGACATGCTTAGTATTCAATCAAATAATATATTGAAATTAGGTTTCTCATATAAACATAATTAAAATAAATCCCTGAAAATGAATATCCCTTCCATGTTGTTATTTAATGAGTGAAAAAATTACGCTTTATGTTGTAGCCTGAAATGTTCGAATAAATATCTTTATTTAAGGTCTTAAAATTAAAAGGTATTTCTTGAGAGAGAGCTATTGTAAAATCTCTGGCGATCCACCATAAAATTTACATAATTATTTACCTGTAAGGAACTTTTTAAGATACAACCTTTTTTTTTGCGACAAAATCACTATCATTTTACAAAAGTGTTGGTATTAGTTAAAGGTAATATCATTTATGATGGTTGCAGATATACGACTTGACATATAAATATATTAAAACTGTTTTAGTGACTTTTATAACCTCTAAATCTGACTATAGCTTTAATTGTTTTTAAAAACCTTCGTTCATCAAATAAAGTGAGAGAGAGAGAGAGAGTAGATGACCCTAGTGCTCGCCTTGTTATCATGGAGAGGATGTGATATTCTAGCCTGGAGGCCTTGTGTCAATCTGACACTCCTGACAAGGGATAAACCACCCTTTACTAAATACATTTCTAAACTTGATTGATGTAGAGAAAATCGCGTGCAAACAGTCAGTCCCCAGAGTGTCTTATGAGTTATGACCTATTGTAAAAGGTTTGTTAACCTAAATTCAAAGTCATAAACCTCAAATATGCTCACAATAATTTTTTCAGCTTATACAACAGTTTAATCACTCGTACTTATTTATACTAGCCTGTATTTATAATATATCATAACAGAGTACAAGTATAACTTGGATGACACACATTCATTAAATTCATTAAATCTCCTAAATTAATCTATTGTCTCGATAATTAACACAGGTAAATCTTATTAACAATTGATTCGAATAACAAGTGTGTACCATTATATCGTTTACACATATTTTAATAATTTAGTGAAAGGAGTTACTTGTTATGTCTTAACCTTCATTTTAATATGTTTCATTTTAATATTTTATACTGTTTATTTTTTTTTTTTACATTTTTAAGGTACATGAATCTAGACAACCTCTCTATTTACTTCTACTGACACTATTCAAGTAATGTTTTTCATAAAACTTATAATTTTTAATTAAAGGTTATTCGATTTTTTTAATAGTCTTTAACGTGTTTATAGTATTAACTCCAATATGGTAAATTGCCAATTTCCACTTTCATCCTATAACATGCTATTACTTAAAATATTTTATGATCACATATTATTATTCTTTGTTTGCTTTCTGCTAATTTAATAATTTCAGAACATTATTATTGTAACAATCTCACTGATGATTTTTACTTTCTCGCTATCTTACAGGTAGAGAAAGTATTGTGATGGTAAAAAAAAAAAATTAACTCGAGATTTTGATTAATCTCGATGTTTCATGACCCCTCGAATCCGAAAAAGTTATTTTGAATTTCCGTCTGAATGTATGTACCTCCAACTAGAGCCTAAACTATTTTACCGATCGGGCTAAAACTTGGTATCTAGGGTTTTCATAGAGTTTCCCGAAGGACTTCTTGGAATTAGATATCTAACCCTAGAATTAAGGGTAGTTTACTGAAGGGTAAAAAGAGAAAAAGTCGATTTTCTCAAAATCGGTTCTAACGATTTTGATTAAATTTCATTTATGAATATAAATAAATATTAAAAACAAAATGGCTACCTCAATATTTCGTCAAAATAAATTAAAGGGTTCGAGTCTGATGCATATATTATTATTATTTATCATATCTCAGTAACTCTTTGAGATATTAAATTACGTATCGTAGCAAATATGTAGGTCCATTTATAATACCAATATTTAATTTGAAACATATTTTTATAAAGCCATTAACTTTCAAGCTATACACAATTATATATATTAACTTTTTTAACACAAAAGGTAAGATATTAGGACCGTAAAAAAAATCCAGCCCAAAATGTTGATGGATGTCGACGTCTCATTAACCCCCAAGCGCTAAAAAGGGGTTTTTGCAATGACGCCTGTTTGTGTGTCTGTTTAACCCTAAAATTAAGAGTAGATTAATAAAAAGCAAAAATAGAAAAAAAACTATTTTTCTAGGCGTTGATGAAGATTATAAATAAAATGGCTATTTCCATTTTCCTATGAAAAGGAATTTTAACGTAGTTTACAGAAGCAGAAATTACTGCATTTCCACAAATATTTGAGATATTGAATAATTTATCATTGCAAAATTGTAGTACTATTAAAAATAAAAAAACTTTTATTTGAAATATATTTTTATAAAACTAATATTTTCTGAGGCATTGGCAAATATATTTATAAATTTTTTTGAGCTTTAGTTGTAAAGAGGTAATTCTTAAGTTTTAACGCAATAATTTTGTAATTCCATAGAGGAATTAAATATAAGTAAGTCTCTCAAAAACTTTGTTAATTTTCCTTTAACCTCTTAGGAGAAATGTTTGTACAAGAATGATCTATCTCCTTCAATTTAGACTCAATGTTAAATATTTACATTTTTCATTCGTCAAAATTTATAAATGAGGAATTGAATAGCTATGTGATGACCCGAAGATGTGAAACACCTAATAAAATGTTAAAATATTAACTGGAATTCGAAATTTTAATATGACATGTTGACCCTTGTGGACCCTAAATTGATGCTCAAGACAGATCCCTGTATTCAGGAACTGTTGATATCAACATGTGAAGAAAATTAAAGTCTAGGTTTGTGTTGAAGCAATATTTTTAATATTTTGACCAAAAAATTGTTCACCATAAAAACTGAAAAATCACTGGCCTTTTTTCCTGTCCCCTTCCATCCCACCTTAATAATATAGTTTAAAATATACATGAGAGATGTAGGTTGGATTTTGACATAATTAATTATCTTACACATTTGTAACATGATTCCTGTAAATAACCTATAAATAGGCCTATATACATATGTTTTTATTTCTATTTCAGAATCGTGGAAATATACAGTCGAAGGTTGCAAGGTGAGTGTTTTTCTCATATTGGGGCATGAATTTTAATTTACAACAAAGATTCCAAAACATTTTAGATTGGAACCCTTGCACAGTGCCGTAAAAACCAGCGGTGCAAGCGATGCATTGCACCAGGCCCTCCATCTATGGTTCTTTAAAAAAAATCAGGAAGAACACTCGTCGTTATGTTTGTACTTACTTATTTACTCTATGGCACAAGGAACTCGAAAGTCCAATACCGCACTCACAAAAGTACGCCACTTATCTCTATTTTGAGCTAATTCTATCCAGTATATCTCATTACACCCTATCTTTCTTAGGGATGGGAAATATACATTTCGTATTTTGATCACTGACAGCAGTTAGAAATGTATTAAATGTACATTAATTAGTTGTTTTTTTGTAAAACTAATACTTTTTTAAATAAACATTAGCCACACAATGTGGAATTTTTGAATTTTAGCCTGCTTTCTTGGCCTAAACAGGGACTTAAAAACACTATAAGCACATGTTTGTATTGAATGCATAATTGTAATACTTTCCTCATTGCGCGAAAAAATACTATGGCTGGGGTAATGACTTACACCTGGGTCCCCAACGTTTTAGTTATGGCATGGACTTGCATCAGAAATAATACATGCTGGAGCATGTTAGTTTGATACTATTAACATTCAATAATAACAGTTCAATTTTACTAATTAAAAGTATTAAACATAAGGAAGATATCACACTATCTGGCTGCACCTTTGGAAAATGTAATATTTTCAGATTTGAAAAAATAGGCAAACCTAATTCTGTTCTTATTTTAAAGTGTGAAAAACAATTGAAGAATATTCTAAAATTGTCTCAAGGAGCCTCAGATGACTATTGAGCGAAGCACAGTTTTAAAAACGTTGGTTTATAGCACACATTTGCATGACAAGCGTTTTATTAAACATTAGTCCCGTTCCTGAGATGAAAGCAGTTTAAAAACTCTCATGCACTATTAAGTAATTTCCCTCCCACCCTACTGACCACACGGACAAAAACATAAATCATGTCTAGTCTGGTTTACCGGTGACACCGGGTTCGGTGTTTGAATCTCTACCGAGGGCTCTGAAGTTATTTTATCGAACGGGTTCCTACACGCCTAATTGAAAATTTTAATAAACTCGATTTTTATTTTTTAACATAAAAATGAAATATCTCAAGTGTGGTTCTATTTTTTATACATATAATTTAGAACGTTACTTTAATTAGTTTTTTTCTTTCATTTATGATTTTCTGTGAGCATTGTACGTGTTTTTTTTTTACATTTTAATATTTATTTCAAACCGTTTATTGTAGTGCTCTCAATTATTTCATGTTGAACTATGTGAATATTAAAAAAAAATACATTTAAAAACACAACATGTAGCTACTATATCTATTTTTTTAACGCCACGTCTTACTACCCGTTTGTGTTAGGCCTATACGCTTATGTACTAGATACACTAATGGGTTAGAGATTAGGAAGGTTTAATTGATAGGAAGGAAGTAAGTGACCTGGTGGTATAGGGCTAAGGTGTCAAGACTTTAGTGCTGGGGTACAGGGTTCAATCCTCGGTCCCGGCACAGATCTATCTGATTACCAAACCCTTCCTTCAGCTCTGACAAGACGTGTATTATTCACAACTTGTGGATTTGTGGAATTCCAGGCCTCCACCGTGGTTCGGATTCCACGTTAAACTGTAGGTCCTCCATTTCATCTCACAATCACCCTACCATCACACATTTGCGTAAGTCCGTACAAACCGAGAAGGTTGTAAGACTTGGTGCTGATAATAATAATAATTATTATTATTATTATTGAGAGGAAGTGGACCAGTATTAGCGTGGAGGGAGAGTGGAACACCATTTAGGGAAAATTACCCTCAGCGCACCCAGCTGGGATCGAACCCTATTTTCTTGTCTTTGGCAGTTTAGTCTAACACGAGATTAGCACGTTAGAGCACGTGGCCACCGAAGTGGGTAGCTATTATATTCTTTGGAGTGAAAAATGACACCTGAACACAGGAATCGAACCCGGGACTTTTATCTTATAATGCCGTAGCTCTACCAATTTAGCTATCCAGGGGAGGTCCTAGAGTCATTCGTATGATATTTATATGCAGCTATAACCGTAATTAAAAATATAATAGCGTGGATATTTCATTTGTCATGGTATGATTATTCGTACATTATCATTGTGCATTTGGTAGTATAAACCCCTCCTGAGACGGAGAGTACTGTGTTTTCTGACAACTTGTGATATTTATCATTCATATGAAGTTGACTAATTCCGCCCGTCCATCATAGACTCTGCCTTAAAATGTGATTAAAGAATGACCCTGAACACGGGACAACTCCAGGATAGCTCGGTTGTTAGAGAATTGACGTACTAAGCCAAAGGTTCAGGGTTCAATTCCCATGTCCAGGTGTAATTTTTCAATTTAAAGAATAGTATATATAGATGCGGCTGTAACCGTAACTAACCAATTAGCATGGCTGTCAGCTTTCTAAAATAAAATTAAGTTGTCTTAACAAAAAAATCCATAATTTACCAAATCAAATAATTAAACCCATTCGCATATGTCATGGGTATGCGAATGGGTTTAGTTATTTGATTTGGTAAAAATGAAGTTTTAATAACACACAAACCCACTTTGATGTTCTAATAGTCTAAGGCGTCATTCTCACAATAAACTTGATTGTTGATAACTTGAAGATCAAGGTTGGAATTCCGTTAGGATGTACTGATGGTGGATTTCCTTAAATGGTTTTCCACGCAAATGTGGGTACATTTATTCTAAATTAGACTTTCCTCATCCCTAACACACTAGCGTAATTAGTAGGCCTACACATCAGTATAACTCGATTGGTTAGTAGGACACTAAGCTAAATTAAATTTAAAAATGACACACAATTTAAAACGAGCTATAATCATATTTGGTGCTGAAGAGGAAAGAATCCAATCTAAACGTTTACCCACGGATCGCTGGCAATGATCTCTAATTGGTGTTGTTGGTGATTGCAGTGCAAGAGCGACTGACCAAGCAGATCGCTATGGCAGTGACCAAGGCAGTCCAGCCCGCGGGAGTCGCTGTTGTGATCGAAGGAGTGTAAGTACTAGTGCATAGCTTGGTCCAATTATGTGATCCTGTGTTTAGAACGCTTATTTCACATTTTACTGAGCAGATCATTATGGTTGTAGTGAAGACAGACTCTCTTGAATTTCTACTATACCTATACGCTAATGTGAGTACATTTCCTCTAAATTACATCATCCTCGTCCTATTAGAGTAATTAAATGCCTAGGCAGGTGGGGAAACACACAGATTAAAATGTATTAGGGTTGTTTAACTAATGCGACATGTGTGTCTACAGGCACATGTGTATGTTGGTACACCACATGATCTTGCTGTATCAGGTTTGTCTAACTAGTGCAACATGTGTGTCTACAGGCACATGTGTATGGTAATGCGTGGCGTACAGAAGATAAACAGCAAGACGGTCACATCCACCATGCTGGGAGTATTCAGAGATGACCCCAAGACTCGTGAGGAGTTCCTTAACTTGGTGAACAGCAAGTGAATCATCCCTCTAGGGCTCTCTTACCTATATGTGTGGGCGTCGTGGAGGTGGCATTCGTTTCTTTTGTCCACCTAGTTTTATTATTTAAAAATCCTTCTATAACGGTATTCACTGCTATAGAGATAGGTGATCATAAAGCTATGTTTTTTGTTTTGCTTTTTATGTAATTTTTAAAATTTCTTTTTGACCTCGTTTTTGTTTGTTTTTCTGTGTTTGATTACGTTTATTTTGAGTAGTAGATATACTTTATTAAGTGGACAGGAATGTCAGAGAATATTGTGCAATCTGTTGGGCACCCCTGAAAAAATAACGTATTAAGGTGTGGGCAAAGGGAACATGAGATAAGTTCTGGATTTTTAAAGTTAGAATTGTTGGTCAAAATGGATATAATATTGCTTTAGTGTATATATATTTTTATTTTCTAAATTTTGTAATATCATCGGTTCTTATATATTTTTCATGGGCTTTGCGAAATTTGAAGATGATTTCTTTTCTCAAATTAAAAGGTTTTAGTTCAAATTCTTTTATTTTCATAACAAATATCCCAAAACTGTTGATAATATAATGTGAAGAAAATTAAACTATACATTTTTACTCAAGTAATTTTTTATTTTGACAAAAAATGTATATTTGTAAATATAGCCAGAATGTTGGCTTTAGCTCGAGGCTCCACGCCACCTTAAGTGTGCCGCTTACTTTAAAATACATACTCTCACACTGCTGTGTTTCTAATAAAAGAGGAAATCCTGAAGTAAAAGGAATATTAAAACAATCCTTTCGTGACTTTGACAAACACAGCTTTATATTTTTCGAGGAAAGCTGACGTAATATTTCCAATCATTTGCCTTAAGTTACAGTTAACGTAAAAGTCGTTGAACATGTGATATTTAAAAAAAATTAAATTAAAATTAAATAATAAGATTTGAATACCTTTTATTTTCATATATGCTTGAGCCATATCAAAAAATAAAAGATTACTTTTTAAATAAAGTGGGATGTCTACATACTTCAGCCAAGAATTTCAGCGTTCTTGTAGGCGGCACCCTTAAACCTAAGTTTCAGTCATCATAAATAAAAAGATAACTCTGAAATGAAAGGTAGCTTTTAATAACTAATTCGAATACTATTTTATTTAAAATCAACGAATTATATATATTATATTTAATAATAAATTTACTTATTTTTGCAAAAATTCAAACATTTTATTTAGAAAAGAGTACTTTACACAATGATGAATTTAAGAAAACTGTTTGCCTTTGGAGATCCAATTTATTGAGTATATTGTAAGATTATAAATAAGTTGACATCGCTTAACATTTGTTATGTTTTATATATGATTTAGCATCCCAATTTTGATTGGACATTGCATTGTTTGGTTATTTTTTACTATATTTTTTTATAAAATGTCATTTATAAAATACTTTTAAAATGTATGTTTGTTTTTTTTGTAATGATATACCTTCTATATTCTATGAGAGGTGACTTGTTGGCTGTTACCAAAGTAAGCAACGATTGCAGTACTGTACTAGTCACATGTTTCCTTCCATTCAGTATCAAACCTATCGATATACACACGTTCTTTTTTTTATCGGTGCCTTTTACTACCCGCTCGATATATACGCTTATTTACTAATTACGCTAATGTTTTTAAGAATTAGTAAGCCTTATTTAAAGGAAGTGGAACCGCATTTGCATGGAGGGAAAGTGGAAAAATATTTTGGCAAACAAAAACTCAGTTAACCGGACCGAGATTCAAACCTTGATCTCCCCATAATCGGCAGTCTAGTCTACTGAGAGAGTAACGCGACTGTGGATTCACATATTTGCTGAAAAACAAGTGGAGAACAGAAATGTGCTCACGTGATGATCTCTAATCCAATCACAGGATTTCCGCCTCATCGGCGCGAGTTGTTATGTTGAAGTTCAACTTCTACTTTGTCCGCTCTGCCTGAGATATTCGGCACGGAAGAACCAATCAATTCTCAGAGTCAACCATCTCAAACTAGCGTGCATGTGCATATGACATAGCATGCCCTGTAGAGCTAAATAATAAGCAGACAGCTTCTTTGGCTGTTACGAGGAGATTTGAAATAACCCGTTAATGTAAAGCGTGTGTATCGATGTATTGGATTGTACCACGAGACAGTGTTATAATTTGAAAACGTCTATCAGGAGAGTGATCTAAAACAAATGTATATTTACTGAAAATTAAATATGTATATAATCTGCTGTTTTAAGTTAGCATTGCAATTCATCTTGGGTCAACATACAGCGAGTGAATTGCTGTGCAACTGATGCAGATTCTGCTTTCTACTCTCGGTGAACGCGTGAATCGAGCTTTAAGAACACGCGGCCACCAAAAGGGGTCACAAGTTAGTTTATCACAATATTTTGTTTGAGATTAATCAAACGGCTGATGAAGGGGAAGAAACAGTTTAGTAGTAAAGTACAGTAGCCCCATGGCTTCTTTGGTGCTGAGTGACAGCTGACGGCTTTGAAAAGTCACCAGACCAAATTATGTATCCCTACGCCGAACCATATGATCTGCAAAAACATGTGTTTAACAGCTGTCACTTCTGACAGTCAAAATTTAGGTATATAACTAAATGTTGACTGTCAGAAGTCATCTGTGAACTGTCAGTCAGCACCAAAGAAGTCATGGGGCTACTGTAGCTTCAAGCCAGACTTTCCACGGTAACATCCCACGTGACCGTTATTGGTGTTTATAACAGTGGTGTGCTGTGGAGTGTTGTTAGGGTACTTATAAAATAGTAAAACTGTACCTGTGATGTACTATCCTCCACCCAGTCCCCATTTGACCAATAATATACAGGGTGTCACGGAAACAATTAGACGATCCATGCCGAGGGACGGGATGGACAACGTGCTGAGATTTTCCTGACGTCCCGTGGACTTCACCTGAGTGACATTATCTTCAAAAAGTGTAAAAGTTTAGTAAAGTACGTCTCGATAATACAACCCTAGTTTATCTGACATTCCGTTTAATCCTACATATCCTCATGACGTGTAATTTACATTGTTGTGCATTATCCGCATGTATATTGTTTTCCCACTACCAATCGTTACATTGTCAGTGAATGAGTGACATACCTCCATGATTGTAGCTCTGTTCGCCCACCTTAGTGAATGTTTACACTGTACTCGTTCATATTGTCGTTGAGTTTTGCATTTTCCCATTAATGTAATTTTACTGTATGAGAAATATGGCAAGTGAAAAGAGAGAAAAAGTGTTTCTTTCAGTTGAAGAAAAACTTCAAGCTTTAAAAAGAAGAATTACTAACAAACCCTATTTAATACATATTCTGCACTTCTCTTTACAATAATTTGGATTTGTTTCTATGCCCTTCCCCCTCCTCCTCCATCTGTTTCCGTATTATCTGACATTTCAGTAAACCGACCGAACACGTGTCGGTCCCGTTTAGGTCAAATTATTGAGAGACTACTGTATGTAGTTTGTTTTTATTTATCTAGTGAATATTTACTTTTCAATTAAAGTGCTAGTTTTCAAATTATTAATCGTCTAATAGTTTCGCTCGCACCCTGTATAAGTTCTGTTCTATATTCCTCACGTGGTACCAGGGTGTTAAGAACAATTCACAGTTTAAACAAACTCTGCTTACCATGTCAACACGCCACTACAATCTAGCCCTTATCCCTAAATAGGTTATTCTGTGATAAAGTTTAATTAGGATGATATGTGTATGTTAGTAAAATAAAATATGAGAAAGTACTTAAGATGTTAATAAACTAATAATAATAATAATAATAATAATAATAAAAATAAAAATAAAGTTTTTCTGTTAAAATAATATTATTTAATTGGGCTGTATGTTTTCTGAGTGGATACATAAACATATCTAATTCATGTACAGCACTTCTGAAGCTTAAACAATTTGTCACTGAGGCATATTTATTATTTTATCATGTAAAGTTAATTATGATTTATTGAGCATGAGTTCACAAATTTTGCAGACAAAATGTTATTTCAATAAATGTTAAATATTAATAGTCATGAATATAAAATCTTCTTATGATATAAGATAAAATAGTAGGCCTACAGGATTGACCACACTTTCTTAGCAGTCGCATGTTCTACATCATGTTTACTAAACCCTATTAAAAATGGTTAGAGAATAGTAAGGGAAACGCACCAGCATTAGCGTGGATACAGGATGAGTAAACACCAACAGTGCAGTCAGACGAGATTTTAAACTTTACTTTTCTCTCGCGGTCAATCCAGTCCGTTGTGAACCAGGCGAATTAGACCGTGCCTTCAGTGGTGTGGGTGAAATTGACAATAAAACAAGTACAGCTTGTAAGATTGTAAATTTATTATAGCTCAATGATTCTAGTTATATTCTTTGTGAGAACCGACTCTGACACCACCATAACTACTCCACTACGATGTATTTATGTCATCCATTAAACAAATAAGAGAGTTCAGGGGTGTCTAAAATACCCACGGGACTAGGTTATTTTGTAAACAACAGTTGGTAGACCCACCTCAGTGGCGTAGTTAGCTAACGTGGTAGTTTCGTGTTTAGCTAGACTGCAGGGACGGGAAGAGTGAGGTTCGAATTTCAGTCGGGTGAACAGGGGGTGGTTTTCCCTAAATGTTTTTCCACTCTCCCTCCAAGCAAATGTGGGTTTACTGCCTCTTCCCAATTCCTAACCCATTAGCGTAATTAGTACTTAAGCGTATAGTCCTTATGGATAGTAAGATGCGGTGATAAATAAAAAATATAAAAATAGTGTGAACACAAAGTTGAAAAAAATTAACTGTTAACATCCTGAATTAATTAAACATTTAAATGAAGTTTGGAGACATTTTCAAACCATGAAAATTTAGGTTATCATATATACAAGGGTCGAGTGTATAGTTCATTTATCAATCTTATACGCTCTCAAAGCCTTACCTCTGTTTATCCTGAGGGCGGCAAGCTTATCTTGCATAGTTCCACTAAGGTGTAGCTTATAGGATACCATAGTGTAAGACTAATGGCTTTCAGGGTAAACTGAGTGTACAATTTCTTGCTGAGAGAATAACAGAGATACTTATTCGGTGGCTGCATGATATAAAGTGTCACTCTCGCGTTGGACTAGACTGCCGATGACAGGGAGATCGGGGTTAGAATCTCGGTTGGGTTTACTGGGGGTGTTTTTTCCCCAAAATGATTTTCCACTTTCCCTCTTTTCTAAAGCGGGTACACTTCTTCTAAATTCAACCTTCCTCATCCATAACTGAGTAGTGTAATTAGTACATATTATGCTTATAACCTGAAAAGGTAGTAAGTCGCGGTGCTAATAAAGAATAGCTGAAAATTAAAAACTACTGATGAGTTATAAGTATGCACGTAGGGAAGACTTTGTAGAAAAATACACCCTGAAAATGTATTCCAAATCTCCATTTCCCTTTCTCAAACACTTCTTGATTATGTTTACGTGAATCACGATTTACTACCCGTCCGGGCTGTCATCAAGGGGTAAGAATTAGGAAGGCAAAATTTAGAAGAAACTTACCCTCATTTTAATGGAGGAAACGTGGAAAACCCTTTAATAAAAACCATCCTCAGTACACCCGATAGGGATTCGAACCCCAACCTCTACCTCACCGGAAAACCAATCTATATGAGCTTGAAATTTAGTTCACGTGTTCATCGGTGCGTGTTTTCCCCTTCTACATAGAACACATGTTCTTTCTGATAATATATTTATAATTAGTTCATTATTAAAATATAAGACAATGAAAGGTTTGGCAACTCAATATATTTTCCAAAAATAAATCTAAATCTAAAGTTTTCTATATTTTGAACATTTTTCAATCTAATAAGCGATAAAAAAAAACTAACACACTATTTTATTATATAATATTATGAAGGTATAGATTATATATATTATTCTCGTCGATGTATTTTAATATTTGATGATAAATGGGCCAGTGGGCCGTTTTGGATGAACACACAAGCTAGTTACGGCATCCCTGTGGACCAATTCACCTCTTAACTTAATCATAACTCTAATACGCCACAAAAAGTACTCATCTGCTAATTACAGTGTATTTATACTTATTGTGTAGCCATAATTCAGCTTGTTTCTTTTTATGAGGATGCTTAACACATTCACATTTCATATTCATTAGTTTAATTTTGTTTTCTTGTGAATAAATATTTATTGTATCCACAATTTTCTTTCTCGTATTGTGGTAATGATTTTCTAAAGTTTCATCTAGTAAAATATATACATACTCGTAGAATAATAAAATATTATATAGAAAGGATATTCGATATACTTTATCCACGCTTTGAAGAGCTTTTGTGGGTATACATTAAATAAATCTGAAATTGACCCCATCTGCCAAAAGTGAAAGAGGCAAAACAGATTACAATAAGTATAGGTACTTTGCGTTGATGCATACTGCGCTAGCTGTGACGAAATCATGAAACACTAAATTGAAGGCCATCGCTGAAGCATAGCTTAAAGTTAAGGTGGGACGGAAGAGGACGCGACAAACAATTTTGATTGGGCTAAAATAAATTATATATTGCTCCAGTAAAAACATATAGTTTAATTTTTTTTCGCAGGTTGATATCAACAGTTCCTGAATATCTGTCATGAGCATGAAGGTATTGTCTAACAAACTTTTTAAATTAAGAGAAAAAATTGTCATTAAATTCCACAACACCCTTGACAAATTTTCAAGAAATTTTTAGGTCACCATTTGAAGGAAATTAATTTATATATTTGTACTTGAGCAATATTTTATAAATGTTTGCCAAAAAATGTGTTGCCATAAAAACTGCAAAAATACTGGCTTTTTCTTGCATACCCTTCCATTCCACCTTAAGCGTTGCTTATTGATGCACCAGACTTGTTTGACTTTGTTTACTTATACTAATTATGATATACTGAATCAAATAAAAAGCGTCAGAATAGAAAATAAAAGATGTTGTGTTGTATGTAGGATGTTCAAATTGTAATGCAAAATAACTAAGAACTATATAACATTTCACAATTCTCCTGGTAAGTCATGGTATTAAGAAAACGAAACAAGTGGATTCAAGAAATCAACAGAAAGAATTAATTAAATGTATTATTTATATTTTAATGAACACAGGCTCTTTCTCAAAGATGAGTAAACCCAAGAATTAGGTCGGTCAAGAAACCAATCAATTTCAATATATTTATTTTTGTAAATAAGAATAAACAATATATATATATATACGTTAATTATCCTTTGTAGTCCCTACAGGACATAACCGGCCACAATGTTGCTAAGACATTTCCACGTTTTCCCTTATATTTTTTACAAAATAATGATTAGTTCAAAAATTGTAGTTAAATCCTTAGAGAATGTTTATTATTTTTAATTCTAATGTGTATATTAAAATTTATTTTTAAAGTATTTTTGGAATTCACATATATATATATATATGTTTTTTTCACTATTTTGTAATGGTGTAATTTATATTTCCTCATATCATCTAACTGTAATGTTAATCTCCAGTGTTTTAACTTTTATTAGGCTTCAAATAATATTTTGTCATAGGACTACTGTGTTTATTCATATTGACTGGTCCTCAATCATTAATTGTTCCTAGTAATTTCCCTAGAATTCTATTCCTTAATTGTTCTGGTATTCTTAAAGATTTTTTTCAACTTATGAACTTTCTAAACACTTCCTCTGTCAATTTTGTATATTAATGTCCTTTAACATCTAAGTATTTAACAGGTTTCTAGTAACTACAATTCACAACGTACGTTCCTTTCTAATATATTTACATTTCTCCTTACTAAATTTAATATGAATATAGCAACGAGTAATGTTTGTAGTTAAAATATGTATTGTAGTACTTGAAGGTACTTTCGTTTTGTGTAAAGTTTGATACTTAAAGTCTTGATAGTTAAAGTAAAAGTATGTAAAATAATGATATAACTTTACTTTGGAAAGGTTAATGTTTTCGTAATGTCTGTAGATAATAAGACGCTTTTGTAACGATTTAGAAATGCTCTTCGAGATTTTTATATTTTTATTGGATAGATATTGATTTACTGTTTATTAATAACTTTATTGGTATAATGCTGACTTGGTCTAATTGCATTAATCTTCTTTAGCATTAATGTATTCAACTATGTTTTTCTTCGTTCTACTAGATAATTGAAGAAATTAAGGTCACTAAAATTATTGTTTGTCGTTTTTGAATGAATTAAATTACTCTTTACATTTAAATCTAGCTTATTTTATTTTTCCTTTAATATTGTTGTACACTCCGTCGAGATTGAAAGGTAGCAACTTCTAATTCAATGAGCCCGCGAGGTATGAGGGGGAGCTGAATTGTATCCACTCTGAATGGCAGCCATTCAGACATTTCTTAAACAAGCACCACAAATAAAAAGTCTGAT